>CM033731.1:46466836-46623221 GCA_019671005.1 Hibiscus mutabilis
TCTAACCAACAGCAAACCAGTACCCGAGTCTTTTTAGCTATATCCCTTGCTACACCTGTGCCTGCAACACAATTCAAACAGTCATGTGAAGACCTATTCTTACCATTACTCAATTTAGTTGCTGCAGTGTCATACCTGTGCCTGCAACTCAATTCAGTAAGGTTTGAAGTTGTGTATGTGAACAGTCTTTTTCCGTCTCAGGAACGGCGGAAAGGTCAGTCTTTTACCTGCTGATAAATCTACAACTGCAAAACACTTCGAACAATTTTTGCCCTTTGGCTAGATCAAAACACTAGCACTTCTCCATTTTAATGTCCAATTGTTTACCGTTGCTTTGACAAACAGAAGTTTGCAGCAAAATGATCATCAAAGTATAGCGTAGCCACAGTAGTAGGACTAGGAGTATATAATTTACTTCCAAAATTATGATACTAAAAACAACAATTCAGTTGAAATAAAGTTCTGATTCGGAACAACCTTTCACCCTCTTATAAGAAAACAAAACTACAATTAAGAAATGATGCAGTGAACTGAAATAATGTTTGAAAGTTGCAGAAATCATCCAAGAATACATGTCAAGGTTTTCCCACACAAACAATATGTCGAACATCTAGGATGCACCAAACCCAAAGCAGTAATAAAGGGGCTTTTCAAATTTTTAGATTGTAAAGGAAATGGAGAATCTAATCTAAATCCTTAACCACCTTAATCCCCATAGTATTAGCAGTCCCAATAATGGACTTACAGATACTCTCCAGGGACATGTATTGGCAATAGGGATCGGATTGCTTAATCTTGGCAATCTCATAAATATGTCTGACGGACAACGTGGTGGCGATCACGTGGCCTGGCCGGCTGCTTCCGGACTCGATACCCGCCGCCTTCTTCAGGTACCACGTGACGGATGGAGACTTGACCGTGAACTCAAAGGTGTTGTCTTTGAAGGCGGTGATGGTGACCGACATGGGGGTGTCGGACTTGTACTTTTGGGTTCGGGCGTTGAAGTCCTTGCAGAAGGCCATTAAATTGAGCCGGTACTGTCCGAGAGCTGGGCCTACAGGCGGTGCGGGCCGTGCTCCTCCCGCCGGCACCGTCAGCCTGATGGTCGCCGCCACTGGACGCCGCGTTAGGATCTCTTTCAGCGTCGACATGCCTCTCTGATTTTGCTTACCCTACTACTGATTTCTTCACATTCTCAAATCGGTTAATGAAAAATATAAATATAGCTGTAAATCGTAAACGGTAAATAAAAGGTTCTATTTTGGTTCAATTCTTGTTTTAGTCCTTCATTATACTAAAATTTAATATTTAATTTCTTGATTTGTTATCTTTTACATTCAATTTTCGATCTAGGTTTAAAGTTTGGCAATTTGGTGTCATTTACGTCGTAAATCATGGTTGATTACAATTGCACAACGGTGAAAAAAATCAACCATGGAGAAGAATGATAAAATATGGACAATTATTTTATACCCATGCATATAGTGTGGAGTTTTTTTTTTTTTACACAAGCATGTCTAATACAAGACTAAAATCTTATATTAAAGTCCCCAATCCTAAGCCTCTAAATACTAAACCTTAAACCCTAAATTATAACCATAAACTTTAAATTCTATACCCTATAATCTAAACCCTAAACTTCTAAACTAACTCGCTTGTAGAAACTAAAGTTTTTACCACCGGTTTATGAGATAATGATCCATAAAATATTAGTTTAATTTCATAAATAAAACTATTAAAAACACAATGTTTTGGCACTCTAATGTTATGCAACTAATGGTAAGGGGACCTAAAAAATAAATTTGAGAGTTAGTGATAAAATAGAAAAATAAATTGAAGTTGAATGACCAAAATAAAAACATGATAAAATTTAAGTGACTAACTAGGTAGTTATTTTTTTCTTTTCTTTTAGAGAACTTAAGTGATTGGGCTGGGCTATTAGGTTTTAGAAGGAAGAATTGAAGAAGAAGGCGTTCATTTAATTTTTTTTTTTTTTCAATTCAAAAAATTTTCTTTTATTTATTCAACAATCTAATATATTTGATTAGTTAGTAATTCGATTCTTTGCAGCCCCCGCACTCCAACTTGAAGCGTAAAGGAGAGGAGAGCTAAGCAATTCGAGGCAGAAATCACCAGTAAAGAAGAGAAATTATGTTGAAGAGCAACACGTTCAGCCGGAAGACCAAGGGCGGCAAAATTAAGAAGGTTGCTCCGCCACTCTCCTCCTTTCAATCTATCCATATTCATTTCATATAAAACGAAAAAGAATGGAAAAAAGTTGAAACCCTAAGTAACAAATGCATTTAGTTTAGCTTATAACGATGATTGGAGTGTTTTTGATTTGTTTGTGGCATTGGAGTGGTTCAGGAAGTTAGAGAAATATATCTGAGAGACGACATTTTCTGTGGAGCTGCTGCTTGTAAAACATGCGACACTTCCACTTCACGTTCTCCTTTGGACGCTGCTTCTCCCCTTCTCGTTCTCGATACCAATGTCCTTCTTCAACAGGTTCCTTTCCTTTCCTTTTGGCTTCAATGGAACTATGCTGCTGATTATTTCATTGTGTTCCCAAATTTGAACGTTTCATTTTCATTATTACTGTAAGATCGATTTGCTCGAGAACCCTGTCATCGACAACGTTGTACTGCTATCCGTTGTGCTTGACGAGGTTAAGAACAAGAACATGGCTGTTTACAATAGAATTAGAGCTCTCTCCTCCAATCCTCTCCGCAAGTTCTATGTTTTCAGTAATCAGTTCCATAAGTTGGTTTTCTCATTCCTCAATTTCTCTTCTTTTCACTGACTGCCGCTAATATGATGCTTTTGTTTTCAAACTCTTATGTCTACTATTTTATTTCTTTGTTAACAGAGACACATTTGTAAAGCGCATGGATGGTGAAACTCCAAACGATTACAATGATAGAGGTTAGCTTTGCACTTAATCTTCCCCTAAGCATTTGCTTCTGAAATTTAACTTGTTTACTATGTCCAATTATGTTTCAGCAATTCGGGTGGCTACTCGATGGTATCAAACTCATCTTGGTACTACAACAACAGTTTTACTTATAACCAATGACAGAGAAAATAAGAGGAGGGCCATCGAAGAGGGCATTTCTGCTGACACAAGTATATACACTTTACTTGCTCAGAAACTTCTATCAAATTTCCATTTTATATCCTGACCTACTATATTTTATATATTGACTTACTACAGATGATTTATTCTCTCTTTTTCAAATTATTTGAATTTTTCATGCGTGCAGCTAACTGTTCAAAGACTAATTTGTTTCAGTTCAGTCCTATGTAAAATCATTGGGTCAACCGGAGTTGCTTGATCTGCTTGTTCATCCCTCACCTGAATCCGAAGATATTATCATGGAAGAAGTTGAAGATTTGAGACCTTCTAAGAGACAAGTTGTTTATCCAGAGGTATGTTTGCCAATTCTGTTTGCCATTATTAATTGTAAACAACGATTTTGGTTAAGTTTTGTTCCCATGAAACAATCGTTTCCCTAAGGCATATTCTTTTCTTTGTTCAGCATAAACCCATGTCTGAGATTACTTTGGCTTTGCATCGTGGAATATACCATCAAGGAAAGCTTCGGGTTAATCGTTACAATCCATTTGAAGCATATGTTGGAAGTGAGAGCATAGGTGATGAAATAATTATACATGGACGTCAAAACATGAATAGAGCTTTTGATGGTGATATAGTAGCTGTAGAACTGCTCCCCCAAGATCAGTGGCGCGAGGAGAAGAACTTATCCATTGCAGCTGAAGGTATTAAGGTTTTTGTTTTTTCTAGGTTCATTGGAAAATGTTAATGCTTTTTAATGTTTATAAGTGAAAGTGATTATGAGCATGCTTTCAGCACACATTAATGTTATAAATTGTTGCTTATGTGTCTGCACTCTAAGCACAATGCTTGCTATCTTTATTGGTTCTTTTGTAAAACAATATTTTCGTCATGGTCTCCCTTGCATAAAGGTACAAAACACTAAACATACTGTCTATCACTTTCACATGCATGTGTCTAGTTTCTTATTGTTTACTCTCTTCCTTTGCAGAGGATGAGGAAGAAGATGTTCATTTAGCTCCAAGCAGTGCTGATGATGCCCCTAGAACTACGAATCTGGTATCCGGTTCTGCCGCTGACATGAACTCCACTCCATCTCGCCCATCAGGCCGTGTTGTTGGTATTATAAAGCGGAACTGGCATTCGTAAGTTATCTTGCTACTACCATAATATAATTTATTTATATCTCTTCTTTTTCTGGTGTACTTATATAATTGCTTTAACCAGGCCGAGATATGAATTAAATGAGCATCCCTGTGACTTGTTTTCTGTCTCCTAGTTCAGCCTGTTCAAGTTTTTTTTATCTTTAGCAAAGCTCTTTCAAATAATTGAATGAGATATTCGTCATTTATCCTATGTGGTCATGTGGTAAAACTGTTTTCTTTGTGGACTCAGTGTGTTCGCTGTTATTAGAATCAAATACATTCAAAAGCCTTTTCCCGTATTTCCCCCCTACGTAATGGTGTTGATAATTTCTTGCTTTTTTGCTTATAGTCTAAATAATTTTTCTCCAGTTATTGTGGGTCTTTGGAGCCGATGCCTCTTCCTGCTGGTACAGGAAGCCTTATATCTGCCCTGTTTGTCTCCAAAGATCGTCGAATTCCTAAGATTCGGATTCAAACCCGACAGCTGGAGAATCTTTTGGATAAGAGGATAATAGTGGCAGTTGATTCTTGGGACCGTCAATCGCGGTATCCTTCTGGTCACTATGTACGAGTCATAGGAGAAATAGGTGATAGAGACACTGAGAGTGAGGTATGTGATAATAACTTCTTCTTCCCTTTATCTCTTTCAGTTTATGTAACAGTAATTACTGAAGTTAGTAATACTTGTGTATTGTCTTGCAGGTGGTCTTAATTGAGAATGATATAAACTCAAGGCCCTTTTCTTCCCAAGTTTTGGCTTGCTTGCCACCATTACCATGGTCTGTGTCTAGTGAAGATGTGACAAATTCAATCCGGCTGGATTTGCGATCTTTGCGTGTCTTTAGTGTAGACCCCCCTGGTGTGTATTCTTAATGGTCTGTCATGAATTATGTATTTTGCCAATGCAGTACAGATATACTTGCCTTTTGCTTGTGCAGGCTGCAAGGACATTGATGATGCACTACACTGTACAGCTCTTCCGAATGGAAACTACGAAGTTGGAGTTCGTATCCCATATAATTTGACTATATTCTTTTATGAAATAAGACTTACATTTTATGTGAAGGGGTGAATGAAGTAGGCTTAATGTGCATCTTTTTTAATTTACCTTCTATAAAGCGTCAGGGTTGGGGGAAGGTTTTTTATTCAATTATTGCAAATAAAAATTGTGTACAAAAGATAATCATGTGCTCTTAAATCTCTTAATGATGCATAATTTTTTTTTATTTCTTTTAGATCTCTGTAGAGTCATTTTCTACCTTTATGATACATTGATACATCTCCATATTATCTGTTAAACACGTCATCCTTTTCCTTATAAAGGGAAACAGAAATATGTTCCTTATAAAAGGGCTTTTATGCATTCAAACTTTCTTGATGTGGTTGGATGTTCTTTAATAGTATCTGATCAGACATTGCTGATGTAACTAATTTTGTTCACCCTGGCACCCCGCTGGATGATGAAGCTTCCCAGAGGGGCACGTCTGTCTACCTTGTTGAGCGCCGGATTGACATGCTTCCTAAACCTTTGACAGAAGGTCATTTTTGTATTTCTTATACCCCTTCCAAATTTGTTATAGAGTTGCTTATGGTACTAAAAAGGTTTTATTGGATTCTATACTTGATTTTTAAATTGCTTTTCTGATATTGAAGTACAAATTATCATTATTTGCAGATATATGTTCTCTTAGAGCTGATGTAGAAAGGCTAGCTTTCTCAGTTATTTGGGTACGCACTACTAAATTATTCAAATAATTTTATGTCTACTTCTCTGCATTAATTTCAATAAATAAAAACTTATATTCACATCAATTCCAGGAAATGTCGCCTGATGCGGAGATTATCTCAACTAGATTCACAAAAAGTGTTATCAAATCATGTGCTGCGTTGTCTTATGTTGAAGCGCAGGCTAGGATGGATGATAGGTGCTGTAATGTAGTTTTTTACTAGTTTTCAATGATGAGCGTTTATTTTCTTCTTGTTTAGCTATTGCGATAACATGTCTTTGCCATAATACAGCATGGGTTCCCTCTTAAGATAGATTTCTTTAGCAGTTTCTTGCCCAGTAGATTATTCGCCATGTTGTTTCAACACTTCAACTGTTACATCTGTAATCATTTGTTGACTGTCCATCTCCTACAAAATAACAACCTAGCCAAGCTTGCACGTTAGTAAATTGTTAGTGTGTATGGCTCATTCAAAAGTTGGGTGATTCCGTTGTGACTCGCGGATGAATATTAGCTGAAGAGAGTTACATATCGTTATCTTCTTCTTTTCTGAAAATTGAAAGATCTTCAACTGATCTAGTTGCATCAGTATGTAAACAATTCTGATTCCAGGGAAAAACTAACCATGCCATATAACTCAAATTTCTTCACTGACTAAATAATTGTTGTAACAGTCTGAAGAAGGAAACCTAACCAATGGAGTGAAAAAGGACCATTCCCTTTAGGATGTTAAGTTTGGATCTTACAAGCTGTTAGTTTACTTATTTGCGAGAGAGCTTCTATTGTTTTGCTTGAAATAGGGAGCATGCTGATTTCTATGGTTTTGGCTATGTTAAAGTTTGATAGCTGTCTAAGTTTCTCAACTGTTATTTGCTATTATTCTTTTCTGTGGTTGTTTTGGTGGAAGTATGATATATTAAACACCTGGTTTAATTTATTCTCTTACACTGTCAGCTACTCCAGGCAAAAAAACTTTTGTCATTTCCTTTCTTGCTTATCGGTCAAAAAAATGTGAATACAATCTGTGAAAGTTTCATTTGAGCACATTCACGTAGTTCTTTCTATTTCATAGTTCATACTAATATATGCTTTTTATTCTTAGAACCTAGTAGAATAAAATCTTGAGGTTTATCTGGCGCCTGAGCATTCTGATTGCTTTTATACTATTGCAGCCGATTGATGGACCCAGTAACTACAGATTTGAGAAATATGAATACTTTGGCTAAGGTCTGTTATGAAAGAGCCTGTTTCTACTCATAATTGTAACACAGTGGGTTTAATTTGCCTTGAATTTTGTTTCCTCCATGTTTATTGTCACATGTGAAACTGCAGATAATGAGGCAGAGACGCATCGATAAAGGAGCCTTAACTCTTGCTTCTGCTGAAGTCAAATTTCAAATTGATACTGAGACTCATGATCCTCTTGACATTGGTCTGTTGCCTAATGCCTTTTTTTAACTCTTAATTTGGAACATGAATCAAAGATATTTTAGCATCAATTCAAAAAAAAAACTCAGCCAGTCTACGAAATTATTATAGTAGTTAGACGTGAATATGAATCCAGTATGGTTCATTTGTAGTTCACTAAGATTTTACAGGTTCTCATAATGTGCAGATTATGATGTTATTTTTTAGGAACCATCTGATAATAGAACATATTTTAGAACTTTATCTGTGTAAATCTTTTGTTTAGATAAAAGATTTACATACTCTGGTTTTCTTCTATTAGTTCAGTGTTTTTCCCTTTAGATTTTGTCTTATGCATTTGGGCTTTTCTTCATTTGTCCAATGGTGAATGGTAGTAATTAATAATTATGATTAAGGCAACGCCA
Source organism: Hibiscus mutabilis (assembly GCA_019671005.1). NCBI lineage: Eukaryota > Viridiplantae > Streptophyta > Magnoliopsida > Malvales > Malvaceae > Hibiscus > Hibiscus mutabilis. The sequence continues at coordinate 46,474,617 of CM033731.1, forward strand.
ATTAAATTAAATGGTTTTGAGATCCCAAAAATCCAGAAAAAAATGTGTTGCATATCTGCTCATGCTTTGACTTTTGTCTGATATCTTGAATTATTCATTCAGGCATGTATCAGATTCGAGAAGCAAACCAAATGGTTGAAGAATTTATGCTTGCTGCTAATGTTTCAGTTGCCAAACAAATCCGTGAATGTTTTCCTTCCTGCTCGCTACTAAGGTAAACTTCTTATTTTACATACCACTTTGCCATGGCAATTTTCTTTTGGGACTTGCATTTCTTCTGTACTTCTTTCATTCACTGGCTAATCTTGGCTTGTGGATATGATTTATCTATAAGGTTTATATCCCCTCAGAAAAATGATTATGTTTTCTTTAAATACCAGAGAAATTCAAACAAGTTGATGATCCGGTGTGAATTTGTCACTGAAATTATTTATCATGGGATAAGTTAGATTGCATGATAATATTTAATACCAATCACTTAGTCCAAGTGTTGTTAAATCATAAAATGCATTAACTGGTGATAATTGTGAATATTATACACCATCTGATCTCTTCAAGAATCCAGTCCAGAGTACTTTTAACGTTCATAAGTACGGGCAAATTAGTTTACCATCTAGTACAGGCACCTTTTATGGAAAATTCCAGAGTTTGTGGCCGGTTCTTGATAATGACATTGCTGTTGTTTGACACCTTGTCTTGCCTCACTGGATTTTGGTTCAGGCGTCATCCAACTCCTACAAGGGAGATGCTTGAACCTTTGTTGTGCACTGCTGCTGCTGTTGGACTCGACTTGGATGTTTCATCATCAAAGGCATTGGCTGACTCCCTTGATCATGCTGTGGTAAGGTTCCTTTTCTTTATATATATGTCACAGCATAGCTGATGTACCACCTCAGATGATTCCTTTTCTAGACATTGCTTTGTCCAACTTCTAGCTTGTGAGGCTTCTGATTTTTTTTAAAAAAAATCTTTGTTACTAGGGGTCATGTTCATGTATTTGTTGGGCTTTCTCTTCCATAGTTGATTTCTTACTTCCGGTAAAAATGTCTTGCAGCGTGATGATCCTTACTTCAATAAGTTGATTCGGATACTGGCAACTAGGTGTATGACACAGGTAAAGTAAGCTAGGAATGTATTTCAATCTCCAGATGATTTTGAGTGAGGCACATTTTAACTTTGTATTAATTTGCCTTGGATTTCAAATTAGGCTGTTTATTTCTGTAGTGGGGATCTCAGCCCTCCAGAATATCATCATTATGGGCTTGCAGCTCCCCTATATACTCATTTCACTTCTCCTATTAGGAGATACGCAGGTTTGTGAATATATATATTTTCTTGCTGATATATACTTGATGATACTATTAATCGAATACTCAACATCCCTCTCTTTCCAGATGTGATTGTGCACAGGTTGCTTGCTACATCCCTAGGGATTGATAAGCTTCCACCGGTTTTCCAAGACAGAGCTCAACTAACTAGTATTGCCGATAGTAAGTCTTGTATTCTTTCGTAACATTTTTCAGGCTTCTATGGATTTGGAAACAATCTTTACACGAGTCATGTGCCCATGATATCTGTTCACTGCTTCCAATGCATTTTACCTGTTTCAGATCTGAATTATCGACATAGGAATGCCCAAATGGCAAGCAGGGCCTCAGTGGAGCTCCATACTCTCATTTATTTCAGAAACCGGTACATACCTTGGCCTCTGTCATCAAGTCGAAACTGTGAGAAACAAAGTTTTTCTCTGTGTTTTTCTTATCATTCATTAGTGAAAGAGAGTCTATTATATAGACTTTTACAGAGGTGTTTAACACCAAGTGGTTAACCTATAGGATAAGACTTTTATCCTTTACAAAGATTAAATTTAAAATTCAAACTACTAGTTAAGATAAAGATAACATACAACTCCTACTCTATCTAAAACTCTTTACAACACACGGTTATGCATACTAACTAACAGAAACAACCTTGCATATACCATCATGAATAATTGCACATGTTTTGATTTTTTTGTGTGGTGCAGGCCCATTGACACAGAAGCCAGGATAGTGAAGATAAGGTCCAACGGGTTCATTGTGTTTGTGCCGAAGTATGAACTTAGATCTTTTTATGCTGGAATATCTCTACATGTTCCTAGTGTCTTTCTATTTCAATCTCTTTCTAGGCAAGAAAAAGACAGTGTTTTGGCACTTACGATTTGGCACTTTGTTATATAAAACGAGCAGATATGGTATAGAAGGACCGGTGTACTTGACAACAAGAGCTGAGAAGGGAAGCGGGGAGTGGCGTGTCGACGAGCAGCAGCAGAAGATTATAAAGATGGACAATAATAGCCTCGCCTACAGTGTACTGCAAGCAGTGAGGATCCACATGGAGGTTGTGGAACCCCAACCGCACCGCCCTAAACTGCAGCTTACTCTTGTTACCTAGGAGCAAAAGATAACATTAACATACACAGAGGAGGAAGAAATGTTGTATTATTTAAGATATAAATGGGGATGTTGTTTGATTTCTGGGTCTTGTGGTAATTTAAGTTACTGGTCTTTGGTTTTGGTTTTGGTTTTGGTAACATTATTATTGCTACTTTATAATATCATGAATGAGTACAATTGGGTCAGTGAGTCTATTATATATTATATATATATATATATATATTAATTTTACAACAAGAAGAAATTTGCATAGGTTGGGCGACAAATAGCTAGACCTAACCATATGGAGGGACATTTTGATTATTAATATTTTTTTGGTTCCTCTACTAATTTTTCAGAATTTCACATATCGATTTGCGTCTAATTTTGTTGTCCGAGTCTTTCGGCTGGATTTTTTGCCTGCAGCATTTTGATTATTACATCCATCAATCCATAAGCTTGGCTTGATTCTTTTCTACATGGAACATGTGGGACCCCAGAAACTGCTAAGAAATAAATGTCCAAAAGTAACCTTAATTAACGGTCCTAATATGCTTCTTCCCCTTTTCTCCTTTGCTTTGATTTCACATGATTCCTCAATGTGGGGCACATGGCGATGGCAGAGAAGAAGACCGCCCCCATAGCCCCCCTTTTACCACCATCATGTACCATGTCATCTTATGCTAACAACAATTTACAAACACACCCATTTCTCACTTTCAATCTTCAATGGTAAAATTTTATTAAGAAATGCAATTAAATATTTTTTTTGTGAAAATGTTTGCACAAAATTCGAGGCCTGGGCATAATATAAGAATTTTATAAAATTCATACAATTTCTTGTCACAAAGTGATTTAACTCCGTTTTTTTAAAATTAAGTATAATAATTATCATTAATGGGGATAATGATGGAACATGCCTGCATGCATGAATGCAGGAGGATGATGGACCATTGTGATAGGAGTGTGAACTGTGAAGTGAAGACAACAGGGGTTGACTGTCCTTTTCGGAATGTGAATGTGCATGTGGTGCTTCTATTTGTATCTCTGTTTAGTTTCGTAAATAAGACTATATTTTGAGTTTGATTTGATTAAATTTGTTTAATATTTTATTTGATTAGATTTTATTTGAGTTTAAATTTGGTTCGAGTTATTAATGAGCCGAGTAAAGCACAATATTAATAGGCTTGATTTGAGTCTTTAACGAGTTGAGTCGAACTCAATATCAATTAGGCTCGACTCATTTCTACTCCTATTTGAATCAAATCAAGTATTACTCATGTAGTCTTAAATATCATTAGCCTCAATTCCAATTCCAATTCCAATTCCAACTCAAACTCGAAACTCATTTCTCATCTTCCAGTGATTCACCTCGTGCTCCCTCCGATGTCAGAAATCCAACACATATCTGTTAGTAAATTACTATAATTTGTCTTAAATTAAAATAAATAAACAAAAGAAAGAAATACAACGAGGAGCAGAGCAAAAGCCAGAGTCAGAAATCTGGAGCACGGATCAAACACCACCGTCCTTGCCTTGCCCACAAGCTTCCCCGTTAACCCATTTCCCGTCTACATTACCATCCCCATTAGGATACCTCAGCCGCGCCGGTCTCCTCCGCCCCCATGGCTGCAGCCCTCGAGTGCTGGTCCAGCCGAGCCGCCACCACCACCGATGACGACATGGTCGAGCAGGTTCTTATGCGCTCCAACGACCGATCCGAGGACACCTCTTCCTCCTCCACCTCTGCTTCTTCGGCCAAGCTCGAAGCGCCATCCGCCAAGAACAAACGGTTCCAGAGGTTGAGCAGGAACGTCTCCGAGGCCATCGCATCTCTCAAGAATTCTCTCAATCTCGACACTTCCTCCCCGCGTGATCAGCCTCCTACTGTTTCTTCCGCCCCTTCTGCTTCCTCCAAGGCCGAGGCTTGCCGGAAAGTGGTGTGGGGCACCGTTGTACGGAACTTGACTCAGCTTTATCCTGGAAGTCAGTTGCCCGAGAAGCTTGTCTCCAATATCCGCAAGCATTATGATTCCTTGCCTCTCAGGTCGCCTTCCCTTCCCTTGCATGTTCTTTGTTCCTATTCAGTTTTAGGTTACTCTAAAAAAATGCAAGAACAATCAACAGAATTCTAAAAGCAATATCCTTTCAGCTATGGGTTTTGTTTTTCTTGGCTTTTAAACAGGAAAAGTTTGGGTTTTTTCATTATGTTTTACTAGTACGATGCTGAAATGCTTCTATCTCATCTCCCTTAATTTTGCATTTTTTTTTCTAATTTTATTGTTTTGGTATCATGTTGACAGTTATGTACAAGCGGGATTTGATATGAAAGAAGTATTTCTACATGTAAAATTGATTGAACAGGCATCAGGGGATGACCACCCTGCAATATTTATTCAACAAACATCTGATGATGATGTACAAGGTTCGGTGTTTAAGCTCACATTTGCTTGTAATTCTTCCTTTTCATGGTCTGCCATGTCTGGTGCTCTTGATACTGCCTCCATCTGTTGCAAGAAGATACAGATATTTGAGAAAAAAGGTTTCACCCTTGGAATTATTCTATTATTGGTTCAAAACACTCAAGACAAGTCTTTTAAATCGAACATCGAGAATGCCCTCAAATCTGCTCTCAGGAAGCCCAAGACGACCACTGTGAAGCTACCATTTGGACTTTGTGGATGTCAGGAAGAGAGTACTAAAGGGAGAGAGTTTGGGGAATTTGAGGAAGACCCAATTGAGCAAACTCAAAGAAGTGGGGTCGAAAATCCGAATACCAGAATTCAGCTTCCGATGCCTCTGCCCTCCTCGTCATTTGTTGTATTGGTTGACGAATGGCAAACCGTCCAATCAGGGGCAGAAGAGATTGCGAAATGGCTATTGAACTCCGACAGTCTTGAGTTTATTGATCAGATTGCTCCCAACACTTTTAAAGGTGTCTACAAGGGTAAACGTGTTGGAATCGAGAAGCTCAAAGGATGTGACAAAGGGAATTCTTATGAGTTTGAACTTCGAAAAGATCTCTTAGAGCTTATGACTTGTGGGCATAGGAACATGTTGCAATTCTATGGTGTTTGCGTTGATGAAAATAATGGTTTGTGTGTTGTTACCAAGTTGATGGAAGGTGGGTCAGTCCATGATTTGATGCTAAAGAACAAGAAGCTTCAGATTAAGGATATAATGAGAATTGTTGCTGATGTAGCAGAAGGAGTCAAGTTTATGAACGATTATGGCATTGCGTACAAAGACCTTAACACACAGAAGATTCTGCTAGATAAGCATGGGAATGCATGCTTGGCGGACATGGGTTTAGTCACTGCTTGCAAGAGTGTTAGTGAAGCAATGGAGTATGAAACCGATGGTTACCGTTGGCTTGCTCCTGAGGTTTGCATCACATTACTGTTCTTTGAATTAATGTCATTATGCAGTCGTTATCTCATTCCCTCTCCTCGCCCAAGTGCACAAAATCTATTTGCTAATATTGTTCAGAACTCAGAACCACCATGTGCAGTCAAACTCCATGCTATTGTAAATCAATTCACCTAAATAAACCTCTTCAACAGTTGATTAATCACTGATGGGCAATTCAGATTGATTTTTGTCATTTTTATGTTATGTTCTTAAGGTTCAATGTATGTAGGTATGATTGTTACTATTAATCTAAGCTTGCTAAAAGAGTCTTTATGTCACCACTTGAAACATCATTGTTTGGGCATGCGTAACATGTTTAAATGATCGTTTTTGCTTTACACCTCAATATTGTGTTTACCTTTATTTATGCACTACTTTATTCTCAACTAGCAAAGCATCAAAATACTGTTGAAGTGCCACATTTATCGAATTGTCTGTGGAGCCTTTTAATTTTAGCATGATTAGAGTCCTTTTCCATACCTAAGACCACTATGTGATTACTACCTTTCCTAGTTGTTATGGATATTGATGTTGTGATTATCTTTAAAGCATAATTAGAGGCAATAAGTTATTGTTTATTCTATATATTTCAGTGACCATATAGTGATGCCATATTTTATTTTTGTATTTGTTTTTTCTGGCAAGCGTGGCGGCATACAGTAAGAGTTCTTTTGGTGAAAATTTGTTTCAACTTTAACCGACCGGTTCTCTTTCCATCGGCAAGTTGTACCAAAGTTCAATAATATGTTTAGTGTGTATAGCAGTTTGTGTTTTGGCATAAAATAACATGATAACCGGACTGCGAAGAGTTTCAATGCATCGTATCATGATTTGACTTGCACGCACAATAATATGTTATATCTGCTTATCTATTTTTCTTTTCATATTCCATTTCTGTACAACTTACTGTTGCTGATCATTTCTGGCCCTAACATTTTTTGGAGTGCAGATCATTGCTGGGGACCCGGAGAATGTTACCGAGACATGGATGAGTAATTCCTATAGTTTTGGGATGGTGATTTGGGAGATGGTGACAGGTGAGGCAGCCTATTCCGCATTTTCACCGGTGCAAGCAGCAGTAGGAATAGCTGCTTGTGGCTTAAGGCCCGATATCCCCAAGGACTGCCCGCAAATCCTCAAATCTCTGATGACCAAGTGCTGGAATAGTTGTCCAGCGAAGCGACCGCAATTTTCCGAAATTTTATCTGTGTTGTTGCGGACCAATTACAGGTAAAATATACCCCCCCAAAAAAACAATTCATGAAGTGTAATCCATTCATGCTAAAGTTCTGTTATAGGAGACTTCTTATGATGTCTTGCTAGAAAAAAAAGCATGAATGTAGTTTTTGGAAGTTCCTACAGCAGAAAAAGCAGATAACTCTAAATGTCCTCTCAACCTAAGTATATCTTATTTCATTCACCGTTACAAAAGCAATATTTTTTCGAATCAAGATGGGCCTGTGTGAGTGGTGGGGGAATATTTAAGTAAGTTTCTATGCATGTTTTTATATGTTGATTGTTGCAAAAGGCTACGAGTACTTGATCGAAAATGAGGAAAAAGGAGGGGGGAAGGAGATCTTGTGAGCCCTTTTTGTGCCTACAGTTTTGGAGTGAAATAAGGAATGGTTGCACCTTGTGTTTTCTTGTCTCTGCGGTGGCTGGTTGAGGGACCCAAAGGTGGTGTGTCTTGATTTTTTGTCTCAGAAAAGGTGAGAATTCGTCATTCAAATACCACAGTGTTTTCCACCTATTGGAAAACTATTAGTATAGGATCTCCACTTGGGAATTTGGCTATGATTTCCTACATGTGCCAATGATTTCAGATGTTTAATCATAAGTAGAAGAATAAAATATGACATTTGCAAGTTGAAGCAATAGCTGCTGGTTAGTATTAATGGTGGCATTAACCCTGATGGATGTTGACTGTTGAGGATCCTGTGGTTTTACATCTCAAATACTATGCTAAGTTTGAGTTGATTTATTTGTGTACTCTGTTTCCCCCACTTTTCATTTCCGATACGAATGTTGTCGTGTTGTTCTCCATCCTCCGGCTTATGTTTATAAAAACCGGTGATTCTTTGACCGAGGGTAACGTTTAACAATAAACACGGCCGTATTTTTAACAGAGTTTGAGCAAGCAAACATCTCTGCAAATTCTATGTATGATTCTGGCAATTCGTTCTGCTAAATATATATAATGCGATTTTTATATCGAAAAAGATAGTACCTTACAAATTCGTGTCGATTATACGTACAAAATGGGGAATGAAACAGGCTTCCTGGTCCTAACACTCCTTAGAGAACTGTATCATCTTATCTCTTCATTTGTTATTACAATTAAGCCGACAGCATGCAGGCTGCAGCAACTATATGTCCATATTATATATAATTCTTCATCAACTTATATAAAATACGCAAATGAACTGTGATCAGGTCAAGCTCCACATGAAAACTGTTGACCAAGTAGTGAGAGCTAGAGCTGCGATCAGGTATGTCCACAGGAAGAGGACCGAACACTCCTCTTGACCCACATCAAACAGCTGGGTTATGGTACCTGCATTGCATGCAATTATATCACTATTATTACCACCATTATCATTGTCTGCAAATGCAAACGAAGGCTTAATTAGGTGACTGACCAATATTGGAGGCAGGTGGGAGAGCAAACTGAATCATCAACACGTAGCGAAACAAAGGGTCCGAGGATAGGATCCCGACATTCCCGGCAGCCTTTACGACCCAAATGCCGATGAACGGGCGCATAACGTATCGAACACACACCACGCCCACGATTATCGACAGTTTTATCATCGACGATCGTAGTCCTGCTATCAAGTTGGCTCCCATTATCAGTTTGATACAAGGGATAGTTGCATCTCTGCAGTCCACATTTCCTTTGTTAAGTACCCTTTTGTTACTTAGAATTATGAGAATTGAGAAAAATAAGAGAGAAGAGGGATTACCCTAGCAGTTTTGTTGAGTCTTAGATCACCCGCAGCGGAGCCCCTGAATCTATTATAAGGTTTCTCAGCCACGTAGTCGCTCCGAACATTAATCCCAATATCTGACAATCATACAGAAAATACGAAACACATTTGATTCAAGTTTGTCATGTGATAGATATATGCATGTTTATAATTTTATCATGTTTAAAAAGTCTCTAAATTACCAACGAGTGTTGGGTGTATTGGTAAGACATATTACACTCTTAAAGAGAAGACATAAGTTCAAACTTTGAAGACGACATTATTGGAAGGGACAACCTCACACCCTAACATGGACCGTAAGACGGACATGTATATTACTAGAAAAAATCTCTAAGTTAACGATTAAAAAGATCAAACACTTATTGGTAGAATAATAATCCTTTAAAAATTAGAATTTTATTTGAAGTAGAAAATTTAAAATTGAATAACGAGTAGAGTAGAAACTTACAGCACCAAGGTTGAGCGGAGAAAACTCTTTCAAAATCTGATGAAAAAAGCCCACCACTTCAATCCACAACGATGGCTTCCCTTTTTGCTTGGGCCACTCTCTTGTAATACAATCTGCAAAACAAAGGCCAAGACCCAACACCAAAGAGGGGTTAACCAAATCAGTAATGGCTGATTTTTTGAACAAAAATCACATATGTCAATGTTGGTGTTTTATGTACACCTTAATACTAAAATATTAAACACTACAACTCTAACCATAATCTTCAAACCTTATTTCTTACACTTTAAACCTTAAATTCTAGCCTTAATTCTTGACATTAAACTCTAAACATATGTTTTTTTTATATTAAGGCATACGTAGGAGTAAAAAAAGAGACGCGAAGATTTCTATTCAATTCTTTGTATAAAAGGGCAGGCAGGCTACCCACTGTTGCCTGTGTCTCTGGATCTTCAACACCCTTCATTGGCACTGTTGTTATGGCAACAACTTCCTGCACTCTCGGCTGTGGCATCCGAGTCTCGGCTGTGGCATCCGACTCTACTTCCAGAAGCAGACTCTCGGCTGTGGCATCCGAGTCGTTGTTGGGTTCAGCTTTCTGCACTAATTCCTCGGATGCTTTGAGTTTCATAGCCGAAGATTTCACCATTTGGTAACCGATAGTCCATACGTAGAAACCACCATATTTAAACCATACAATAATCTTCCCATGAAGCTTGAAATAACAAATATTAGTATTGATTTACCGCCAAGGAGAACGATGCATAGGAAAGTCCAGCTGTGTTGCAAACACTAGAGTTCCCAAATGGGCTTCCGTCCTCGTTACAGATTGCCGGGACAACTATAAGCAGAAGATTTCCCATGTTCCCTAATCCAACAACCGTTACTTTCAAGCACTGCAAACTTACTTCATGCAGGGATTTAAAAAAGGAAAGCTGAAGGGGCCTTACCAGATGAACATGTAGCGATGATAAGACCTCCCAGATGGGGCTTTGGTCTCAGTATCTTGACCGCAACCCATCCAAACACTCCTCCCACTAGATACGTAATCCCAACGTTTACAGGCATAAACCACCTGTGAGTCCATGTTCAAACACATTCAAAACAAGTCACTTTCAGGACAAAACACACACATATGTATCGTACCATGAAATGATGTCTTGGAGAGTGACGGTCTTGGCGAGACTTGCGAACATGAGCGAGGGGGTAAACACAACGAACACAAGCTGCGTTTAAACATGTCTCAATGTTAAATAAAAGTAACATCACCAACATATATAGAGACATGATTATGCATGAAAAGGGTTAAACTAAATAGCACCTTATTCAAGTTTCTACGGGTGTCTTCTGGGAGAAGTTTACAGTAATCAGTTGCCATGAAAGCGCCCAACAAACTGACTATAAGTACCTGCAAAATAGGCATGGAAGCCACCCCGAACAGTGTCCAGAAACCCATGTTTATTTTTTTACCTTAATTTGTTTATATCCAACAGAAACAATGAGAGACAGAGAATGTATTTGCTGATGACTATGTTTTGTAAAGCAGCAGGTTTGCTAAAACAACAGAAGAAGAGGAAATCCCAGCATGCAATGCAAAGCAATAAGATTAAGTTCAAATAGAGAGATATATACAGTTTACAGTTTAACGATAATTATTTTGCATGCATTGGGGAATGACAGCAACTGAAAACAACCCGAATAATTATACTGGACCAAGTCGAGTTTCGTTTTCATGATTGAGATTCCTTATATGATTATGTTGTATATTAACACAAATTCTAATCGATAATACACATTCGACCAACGGGTTAGATGTTCTATTTTGGGTTGTGCTTATAAGTTGGTGTTATCTTCTTTGCTTACTCAAAAAAGACAATATAAACTTGAAAGAAGGGCATCTTCATGAAAGAGAGTTGAAAGCAGAAAGTAGGCAATGAAATAATAGTGTGTAAAAGATGATTCTCTCTTATCTTCTACCCAATCTATTGTTAGAAAATATGCGTTAATTCAAGAAATAAAAGAAAATAAACAATAATATAAATATTGAATTTATTAATTAAATCGATCAGAATACTAGAACAAATGATTCGAAATTGAATTAAAAATAAAAATAAAACTGAAACCGTTTACTTATTGAGATATGTAAGAACACAGTTTTTTTATGACAGATTTGTCTTCTCTTATGGTGTTTGAGAAACGTTGGACGTTTATCTCTTAATATATAACAATAAAATGAGCACTGCAATTCACAAGTACCCTATTTTGAGCATCATTTTTCTCATTCATCACTAAACCATTTTGAGCATATGAGATACGGTTGTAAAGGTGTAGAATATGAATCCATAAATTCGTCATTCGAATCTCCATCTCCTAGGCCTGTAAACGAACCGAACGAACACGAACGAGGGTATGTTCATGTTCGTTCGTTTAATTCTAACCGAACAAATAAATGGACATGAACAACTAAACAAATATAATTTTTTATTTGTGTTCGTTTGTTAAGGAATGTAGCTTGTTTGTGTTCGTTCGTTAAAATGATAAACGAAAGTAAACGAACACAAACGAATGAACATAGGTGAATAAATTTAATTTTTTTAAAAGTATAATACTTTTGCTATAAAAAATAATACATATAAATGGATATGTGTGAATAAATTTAAACAAACATAAATGAACGGATTACTGAACGTTCATGAACGTAAATGAACGAAAGAGGCCTTTGTTCGTATTCGTTCATTTAATAAATAAACGAACATAAACGAGCTTCCCGCCGAATAGTTCACGAACGGTTCACTGAACGTTTTGTTTATTTACGACGGTTCAAAGATTTTCGTGGCCTTATGCAGTTTGTTAGAATGAAATCCTTTAATTTATAATCCAAAGATATATAAAGTTGTTTTAAAAAATATTTTTATCTTAATAAAAATATATTATGAGACACCTCTTTAAAGTCATTTTTTATTTTTTATTTATTAAACTAGAATCTTTTGTTTTTCCTATAAATATTTAATTCAATTTATTTGGGGCCCTGTTTTCTTGGGGGCATGTGTGGCCGCTCATCTCCCACATGCCCCAAACCCACCACTGATCCACCAATTTAAAATGTTACACTTTTTAATAATATTTTATGTTGGTAGATGAGTATCGAAACTTGGCTCTGAGTATCGGTACTTGTCACTTCTGATAACATTTTAGGTTGATATTAAGAATCAGAACTTTTCTCCGAGTATCAACACTTGTCGTGAGATCACCAATCTAAAATGTTATAAAAAATGTAACATGTTAGGTTACTGGGTAACATTTTAAGTTATGTATTTTATAACATTTCAATAAGTACCGCTTCATAACAGTATTGAACCCTACTGTTATGGGTGTTCATTCTAAGGTATCACATATGTCGGCCCGTGCACCGGTTCGTTTTAATTGGGTACCCGCTATTATGGTACACGTGAAATTCGGTACCCGAAAAATCGGGTAACGGGTACCCGGTTCACATTATTTATTTTTTATTTTTAAATTTAATTTTTTTTAAAAAAAAACACATAGTAAACACATAAAATTTAAAAGTTCATAATACATAATTCAAATACGCAAATTAGTGATTTGAAATTAGTTTTAAAATGAATATTTGTGTATATATATATTAAAGTTTATCATCAAAAAGACATTAAAAATATTAATCTCGATTTGTTCTTTCGAATCTTGTATTAAGAAATTAATAAAAGTATATTTAAAATTTTTAATACTTAAAAGTACATAATACAAACATAGAAATAATTTAAAGATTTAAATTTAATTTTAGATAAAATATTAAAGAATCTAAAATAAAAATATAATTTAAAACTAAAAAATAAATACATTAAAAGTATCAGGTTGGGTACCTTGTTATCAAAAAATTTGAGTCAAGTAATTTTTTTAGTAAAATACCTAAAATTTTTCTTTCGAGCCGTCAAGTAGTCGGGATAATTTTAAACACCCCTATATGCTGTAGGCTAGATTCACATTAATGCCTTGGCCCTTGTACCAGTCTTTCTACGCGTACCTAATAGCAGTACTGAATTTGTCACCGAGCCTAAATTTACTTGCTTAAAAAATAACCAATCCGCCTAAGACGCAACCCAGCCCACACTGGATTGTTGGATCCATGCAGGCTCATTATTACCTTCCGACTTAGTTGTCCCCTTCCTTGTCTGGGAAAAAAAATATTAATTAGGCTCTCTTTTTTTTGTAATTGTTATTATCAAGACCAACTGGATAAAATTTGTATTTAAAATTCAAGAATTATCTTGCAACCAGTCATTGCTTGTCATATGGTTTAGGTTTTAAATTTCTTTTATTTTTATAAAATTAAAAATCTAAATTTTTGATAATATGATTGTTCGTCTTACGGTCCATACTCAAGGTGCGAGGTTATTCCTCCCAATAATGTTGTGTCCTCTCCTTGGGAGCGCACTGTGTCTTACCAATGCACTCAATACTTGTTGATCAAAAACTTAATTTTTAAAAACATCTAAAACTCTTTTTTTTAAATAACTTCAAATCCCTAAACCTCTACCATCAGGAACATGTGTCGTCGTCACAACAACAATTAAACATCTTCATATCGTTGAAAGAGTCGCTAGACCTAATTGTTGTTCATCTATTGTCATATTTGTTGTTTGTGAAACTCATTTAGCATTCATCGTTTGACGTTCAATTGACGCATCGTTTGTCGACTTACGATGACAAAAGATTAAATTTGTCGATAATGGGGTTCGGATGAGTTGTGAAGGTTGATTTGAAGGCGATAAATGATGAATTTAAATATTTGAGTATTGTATGTTAAGGATTTAGAATGTTTATAAAAAAATAAGAATTTTATAATTTTTTTAAAGAAAAATATTTTTTTATGATTTTTAAAATAAATAAAATTAATCTCTCGCTTTTTATTATTCGTAAGCTTACGGGTACTATAAATATTACAATCTCTGCCTTCAAATATATCTAATATAATATTTTTCAGTTAATCTCTCACTCACATGCTTTCTAGTTTCTACTTTCTACACCCTTTACCCGTAGAGTTTTTTTTTTTTTTTTTACGGAATAACTTATTAAACTCTGAAGCAAATGCATTTCATCAGTGCAGTCTCGGACATTTTCGAGATTTAAAAGTGAAAATTTAAAAATAGACCATCTATATAACAAAAGTATATGTTATTATTTTGAACAAAAATATATGTTATTACGTTAAACAATTAATTTAATATTTCATTAATAAATTATAGAAACACGATCAGACTCTTTCTAACATATTATTTTCATTATTCTGTTAAGAAAATATCTTAAATACAACTAAAATAATAAGGTACAACCACTAACCTATAAAATTGTCACTTAATAAATAATTGAAACTATAAAGATAAAAAACGAAAGCCCTAAGCAGGTACTCGTGTTGTTTCTCATTCTGAGACGACATTGTATTTCATGAATTATCTTTTTTAAAATAATCTAATGAACGTCTCAAACAAATACTAAACTTTAACCTTCTTCTCTCTCTCATTTTTTACGGACAATAGGTGGGAAGTCATTCAAATTAATGGAAGAACCATATATCGTCAGCTTTTGGATTGAAATATAACATTTCCAAAAGTGAGAGCATAATTGATAAATAATATTACAAAGACTGATTTCTAAGAAGTATCCGTATAATGTATATGATTAATATTTTAATAATTCAAACACCATATTTTATGTTTTAATAATACAAATATATTAATAAAAATATTTTTTACACGTCAACTAGACAACTTTATTGACAAACAAAAGTAAAACAAGAATATAACTTATTAGAGGTTTTAAAACATTTAAAAAAGAAAACGGTAAATTTAAAAGAAAAAAATAAGCGTTGTACCGATTAGATTAGCAATCTCTTCTTTGTACCAAAGAAAACCTCTACAGTCCATTGTAGGAAGGGTCTCTAGAGAATTGTCAAAACACGAATTAGATGAAATCTCTAAAATTAATAACCGCTTTTCACGATTATTCCCAAAGACGACGATATGCTACAGAGAACATCAGCAAACAAACCAAAAGGGATCAAATTATTCATGACCATCGAAAAACACGAGTTAGGAACAAGCGTCGTGAGGATCACCGTACGAGCACCAAACAAACAAAAAATAACCATAGAAACGTGTCATAAAGGCAGAGAACACGTGCTATAGAGACAGAGAAAATTACAACAAGTTGTGCAAAAAAAAAACAAATAAAATCAAAATATAAATAAATAAATAAATAAAAATATGAATCATCAACTGTCGGCGATCAACACAAAAAATAACGCTGCCATCAATTAAGCAAAAAAAAAACGACTAAGTTATAGCGGAGGATGAGATAAAGTTATTTTAGATGGACATAGATATATGTAAAATTATTTTAGTTTTTAAACATTTAACGTGGAGAACGTCTAAGTTTGGGCAAACAAAAAGGCAGATAAGCATTAATTATGACAATTGTAGTACCTAATTATAATTGGTCAATTGGCTTGCCTATGCTATATCTACACCCAACTAAGAAGAAATTTAGTATATAATTAGTCTTCATTTTTTTTAAATAATCATACAGTGATTATAAGGTAGTATATCTTTTATATATATATATATATTTGTATATACTGGCTGTCGAGCCCCGTCTAAGTTCAAGTGAAAAGCACCTAACCATTGAAGACGAGAGGAGACCCAATATGTTCATACTTTTTTAACAACATACATCTTACATACAAAGCTGATTAAACACGAAACTCTCAAGATGAACATCGTTTCTTTCCACTAGAACCACTTGTTCGGTTCTAGTTTCCTACTTGAGTAGGAGAAAAAACGAAAGATAAAATAAAGAGAGTATAACGCTAAATTCGAGATACAGTTCAAAGTTGAAACTAGCATTAGTTATATACATGCAAGACGGTCCAAAATTAAAATTATTTAATTTATGTAATAATATAGGGAATGTTGGTGGAGTTGTTGTCCCATTAATAATTTAAAATAAAAACTATATTTTATTTTGATGGTGAAGGAAATAGAGGATGCAGAAACATATACTTAACGCGGATTATTTAACTAATTAAAGCCTCTTTGAATGATTCAATTCAATTTAAGTTGAATCCACTAAATCAAACCTTGAAAATTGAAATGAACTCTTCATTTAGTATTCCAGTTTTTGACAAATTCTTTTAATTTGATTAATTACTTTATTAATATGATGGATTATAAGTAGGGTTAAGGGATGCATAATTGATAGTCAGCTTACTGTATTTTAAAGGCATGAAGCCAAAAAATACCCATAATATTTGACTGAATAGTCTTTTTTGTCCTTATTCTTTTTTGAATCAATTTATCTCCAATGTTTTATTTTGGGTCAAAATGACCCCTACGCAGATGAAAACTATTAGTCAACTGACGATAAACAACTTGAAATGACTTGACAAAATGACGTGTCAGATGAAAAAAATATCTTATATTTTATACAATTTTATAAAAATATTTTTAACTAATGTGTCATTATGTAAAGTCAACATATTTGTCTATATAATATTGTTATTGCAGTGTGTACTACCATGCAAGTTTGTCATGTCATTTTAAGCTGTTTACCGTCATTTGACTAACAATTTTTATCCGTAGAGGGGCCATTTTGACCCAAAATAAAACGCTGAAGGCTAAATTTGTTCAAAAAAAGAATAGAGGCCAAAATGACTATTCAGTCAAACGTTAGAGACAATTTTTTGACATTATACCTATTTTAAAATATGCAGTGTTCATTTTCTTTTTTCTTTTTTCTTTTATTATTATTATTATTTTGGTAGGCATTGACCTTTAACAGTTCCCATCATCCACTTATATGCATTTAAATGTATATTAATTTAATTAGTTGTTTACTTTTTTGTTGATACCTAATGAGCCACGTTTGCTGTTGATTAAATTTTTGTGTAGTTGCAATCTTTTAAATTAGTTAGTTTGTCTCAAGGAATCTGGATTGGAAAAGATCAATAAAAATACTAGAGGACGGGACACTCATTCTGTGAGTTGGAAAATGTGTTATTTTGTTTTTTTAATGTACATAAATTATAATATTTTAAAAGTGAATAATTATGTTTTTTGTTTTAAAAAAATTGTAATTGTTTTATTATTAAAATCGAATGGCACCAAACTCATCAGAACAAACATTATTAAATTATATCAAGTTGTCAATCAGATTAATTAAGACATTTATAATATTAAATCTTAGATTCAAACATTGAAAATAAATTTTCATGTCTTAAAAAAATGAGTCAGAGAGATTGGGATGAACAGTTTCACTTACCGTTTGGCTCCAACTTTGGCTTGATGACAAAATTAAAGTAATGAAAGAAAATATATAAGATTAAGTTAATGAATTAATGAAGCTAATTGCACATGTGAATAATTAATATGCCTTATTAAAACATATAGACATGCATACAGTAATGATTGGGTCTTGATGAATATTGTATGGGGTGGAGTTAATTTTTTTTATTATAGTGTTAGAATTTAAAAAAAATTATTTTTCTTAATAAACGTAGGCTGTGTTAATTTTTTTGAAGAGTATTAATTAATTTTAAAATAATGTTAAATTTTATTTTAAATATTTTTATATAAAATTATAAAATTTTTGAAGAAAAAAATGATGTCAATTCTAGAAATGACAAAATTATTCGTCCCTGACCCGATCCGGCCTGCCCTGACCTGATCCGATATAATTACCCGCCCCGCCCTGTTGCCCTCCCTAGTCAACTCACGCCCCAATTCTAAACGTGGTTCTGCCACTGCCCAATGCCATAAACATAATAAAAAGGCAAGAGGCAAAGCATACCCCTGGCGGAACCAGGGTCAAAACCATGAAACCCTACCCCTCTAGACTCGGACGAGTCTATCGTGCAGCATGTTTAGGGTGCACCTAAAAGACAGTAAGTTCTTAGCTATTATTAACAGGGCCGTAAAATGTGTGCATGGTAAAGATACTGTAGAATGAATTAGCAACTCTACAGGCATATATACTCCCAAAGTTTTTTGTGATTCTCTTACATTGGGGGATGGTGAGGTGGATGGGACTTGGATGCTAATTTGGTCGAAGCTGGCTCCCCCGAAAGTTGAAACATTTGTGTGGAAGGTCATTCACCAAAGACTTCCAACGTATGTAGAGCTTGCGAAAAGAGGCATTTTTAGATCTGAACCAAATTTGTGTGTACTGTACAGGAAGGAATTAGAGACGACAAACCATCTTTTCTGTCACTACGTTGTATCTTGAAGATTATGGCAACGATGGTGTAGGGCATGGAATATTCACTGCACTATGCCGGCAGTTGCTAAATCCTTTCTAAAAGCATGGACTACTTTACCGATCAAATATTCATTCAAACAATTTTGAAACATGTCTTTTTTGGATTTATATGGATCATATGGTTATGTCGTAATGAGAATATCTTCAAGAATAAGTTGTGGATGAGGATCAAATTTTTGATCTCGCAATCCTAAGGTTAGGACATTGGTGTATTGGTAAGTGGCCCGGCTTTATCCCCTCGATTTCTGACTTTACTAGATGCCCTTACGCCATTTCTTTAAGTGAACCTCGTTATTAGAGATCTACGGTGGGGTCTTGGGTTGCACCGGCAAAGAATTTCTTAAAATTTAATGTTGATGGTGTTGTCCGCGGGAGTTTTGGGGACGCTGGTATTGGGGGTGTACTTAGGGATTACTCTGGTAAAATTCTAATACAATTATCTAAATCTATTTGCGTCACTGAGCCAACATTTGCTGAATTGCGAAGCATTCTTGAGGCTTGTGAGCTGTTCTCAGAATCAAAGTGGCGAGACTCGCTTGTATTCTTGAGGCTTGTAAGCTGTTCTCAGACTCAAAGTGGCGAGACTCGCTTGTACTAATTGTCGAGTAGAGCAGTTTATTGGTGGTTAAATGGATTGAAAGACCCTCGTCGGCGCCTCTATGTTTTGATGAGTTAGTAAATAAGATTGCAGGCTTTGTTAAAACTTCTACTGGACTGTGGTTTTTGAGTTTAGAGAACGAAATATGGATGCTCAGCAAGGCATAGGGGTGTGTTTCATAACTATGTAGCGTAAGGTTCCTGATCCTTATGTGGTTTCTGTTTTGGAGTTGTTTCTGCATACTGGTGTTATTGTCCACTGGTCAGATGAATTTGCAGGGTATCTGTAATAACCCGTTTTAAGCCCTAAGCTAAAACCGACCCAAACAAACAATCCAAACTCGAAACCGAAACCCATATAACCAGGCCCAAACTTGTAACCCAATAACCTAAACCTAAAACTAAGCCCTAACCCTAACTCAACCCTAATGACCATCCGCCACCGTTCATCGGCGTCACTTCACCGGCAACTAAAACAAACCCCAAATTAAATCGACCCCTAAACCCTGATTTCTTGAAACATGAAATCTAAAAACCCTAAAATTAAATAATAACCTGCCCTAACCCTTTACCCATACCCTAATCTACCGAACCTATACCCTGCAGCGCAAACTCTTGCCAACGAGCCTGCTTGGGAGACAACTTTTTCTGGGTTAGAAAATAACTATTGGCAACATTATTAGTATATACCACAAACCTTGACCCAAGTATGGGGTGTCGCCAAGTGCGCAAACAGTGCACCACTGAGGTCATCTCCTTCTCATGGACCGTGTACCTCCTCTCGGTCTCATTGAGCTTCCGGCTTTCATATGCAACCGGATGTCCCTCTTGCATAAGGACCCCACCAATGGCAATGTCGGATGCATCGGTGTAAACTTCAAAAGGCTTGGTGTGATCCGGCAACACCAACACTGGCTCACTCGCCATGGTTTGCTTCAAGTCCTCAAAAGCTTTCTGACAGTCGGCACTCCAATCCCACGTCTTGTCCTTCTTCAGCAACTCGGTCAAAGGTGTGACGATTTTAGAGTAGCTTTTGACGAACCTCCGATAGTAATTGGCTAGCCCCAGGAAGGATCTCAACCCGGTCACCTTCGTTGGCGGCTCCCAATCAACAATGGCTTGAATCTTGGCCCCGTCCATCCGGATCTTGCCACCACCAATAATGTGGCCTAGGAATGGGACCTCCTCTTGAGCAAATGAGCACTTCTCCTCTTTGACGTAGAGCTCATTCTGCCGCAGAACCTCGAACACCTGCCTCAAGTGTTTAATAAGCTCCCCAAATGTCTTGCTATAGACCACAATATCGTCAAGGTAAACAACAACGAACTGATCAAGAAAGGGTTGTAGTACATTGTTCATGAGAGTGAAGAAGGTAGCGGGAGCATTCGTGAGGCCAAAAGGCATCACCATGAATTCATACGAACCGTAGCGAGTCACACATGCTGTCTTCGGTTCATCACCTTCTGCGATTCTAACTTGGCAATATCCGGACCGCAAATCCAACTTGGTGAACCACCTTGCACCACCAAGTTGATCGAACAAGTCTGCTATCAGTGGGATCGGGTACTTGTTCTTCACTGTGAGCTTATTCAAAGCTTGATAGTCGATGCACATTCGAAGCGTTCCATCATGCTTCTTCTGAAAGAGCATCGGCGCACCATAGGGTGCTTTTGACGGTCGGATATACCCGGCATCGAGGAGTTCCTTCAATTGCCCAAGCATCTCCCACCGAAGGGGGAGGTGGATCACAAGATTGATCTTGTGCCGAATGCGGAGCCGCCAGCCCGAGCTCCTTACCGAATGGCTTTATCCTAAAAAGTCCAGCTTTCTCCCATCAATTGGATCTGCAATCAACAAAAGAAGCTATTTTTTATTTTGTTTGTAACCGGTTATAAGAACCGGAACCAAAATTTGTAAGGGAGGGTTCGGAGAGTGCAAAAAAAGAAAAAAATTGTAAGGAAGGAAATCATAATTGAAGGGGGTCTTTTGTTCTAAAAAAAAGGAGAAAAGAGATTAGAAGTTGTAAAAAAAAAAGTAGTAATAAACTTTTGAAGTTTCAGATCCAAATCTATTTTATTTTCGAATCAAAAGCTTTTTTTTTCTTTTTTGTTGTTTTAAATCTCTTGAATCAAAAGTTAAAAGCTAAGGAAAAAGAGGGTTCGAAGTTACCTGATTTTGCCGCCGCTACTCCGCCGTGAGGCCACCGTGGCCGGTGAACGGCTTGAAAAGAAGGGTACTTCGTCGTTCGAGATTGTAAAAATAGAGTAGGGGAAGAAGTTCGAATCTTTAGGGTTTTTTGGTTTAACTTGAAATGAAATAATAAACCCTTAATTTTTGTTTTAAACTTAAACACAAAACGACGTCGTATTTGAGGCCTCGACCCGTGCGTGACCAGGTTACCCGGGAAGGATCTGCGTGTTCTTCAATGAGAAAATTACTCCCTTGATCCTCCCACTCTTTTCCCGTCTTTGTTTCTACCTATGGGTTAATTCTATGTTTAGTCCTTATGCTTTTTATGCGCATTTAGTATTTTTTTTTATGTTTTGTGGCCTTTAATTTATGTTTTGTTTCATTTAGTCACTTCATTTCATTTTATAATTTCCAGCATATATTTCCGTTGGTTTAAGTTTACTTCTCTATGTTTCACATATGTTTCATCTTAGTCCCTTAATTTTTTGTCTTGTAATTTAATAGTAATGCATTTTAGTCCATGTCATTATATTTAGATACGTTGTCCTTATACTTTACTATATGTTTATTACGTAAGTATATTAATGTGTGTACTATGTTATATAAATATTATGTTTTGTATATACATTATAATTATACGTTATATATATTATATTATATATAATGCATTTGTTACCTTTTGTATGTATGCACGCATGTTCGTATATATTATAGAATCTTATATGCATATGTTTTATACGTATTATTTTTTTCACATGTTCAACATGTATACTTTATATTTATGTCTATATTTATTAGTCACTTTGTGATTTATGTTTTATTCATACATCTTAATTTATTAGCATTATATCTTTTTTTTACCTCATAAAAAATATTTTTAAAGAAACAAATTTTGAATTTTAAATCAATGTTTTTAAAATCTCGATGAATTATGTTCCGGGCATAAAGAGATGTGATATTTTTCAAATTTGTTAAGAAAGCGAGAAGCCGTGTTCCGGGCGTAAAGGGATGCGGTTCTCTCGATATTTACGGCAATCAAGAATCATATATTAAATTTTAATCGAATTCAAAATTTTCAACACTAAGACATTAAATAATCGATTAGGTACCAATTTTGGGCGGTGTGGGTGCTAATCTTTCTCCATCTGTAACTGACTTTCGGACTCGAATTTTAAATTTCTGATTTTATTTTGATATCCGGACTACCTTTTTAAAATGATCGGTGGCGACTTTACATTTTTAATTCCAAAATTAGGCGGGTATTTTCAAACACGAGAAAAAAATTAAATCTAAACGAATTAATTTTAAAAAGTGAGCGCCGAATGAATTTGGGTGCTCACAATATCTATATGGAAGGGTGTGTTGCTTCTTTTGGTTTGGGTTGGGGTGTGTGTACAGGGCAGTGGCAATGACATGGTGATTAGGAATGTGTTTATATAAATAGTTCAGCATAATTTTGGTTGTATTTGTGATGCTTGGGGTGCTATCGTTGGATCTGGGTGGTTGTAATAGGTTGCTTATAACGGCACAAACATGGCTCACTTTTTATCCTCCATTTAAATTTAAAGAGATTTTTTTAATGAAGCTCATTATTATGTCTTGAATTGTATAATGTCTCTTAATAATATCATACAATCACTTACCTTTAAAAAAATCAATTTTTTTTTGTTTAAGAGCTTAATTGATAAATTTTCCTAGTTTTAAGGATTTAATTGAGTACAAAAAAAGTTTAGGAACTTAATTAATTTTTTTCTCCAAAAGTTCAAGGGTTTCTTACCCCCTTAAGCCTAATAATAAAATCAATATTATTATTTAAATTTAACTATAATATATATTAATATATAATCATATTTTATTATTTTAAAATAATAAAATAAATGAACTTAACAAGAGATCTTAGTAAAAAAAAAAGATAATGTTCATCGAGACCCAAAAAATAAATTATTTAAATTCACTTAGAGCTACTTAGTAAACTTGAATAATAACTTTTTAAAAAATTAAATGATCCAAACCAAAAACACCTCATAGGACAGATCTACATGGATCCTCGGAGGTTGTCACACTTTTTTTTTACCAAAAGATTCTTTTACCTATTTAGACCTCTATTTTAAATGGCAAAAGGTTAAACGTTTGATCATTTGGTCATTTTAGCTCATATTTTTTGTCTAAATAATCACCTAATATTTTGTTTTGTTCAAATTTCACCCTCGTTGGAGAAAAATCGTTAGTCAACTAACGGTCAATGCCTGAGGCTGACGTGGCACTTTGCTAATGTGACATCGTGATTTTTTTAAAAAATAATTATTTTTATATTAATTTATAATCAATCATACAATGCCACGTGACATTATCATATAATGACACGTGACATCATCTGGTTTGTTCAAGACATGAAATAGATAAAAGTTGGAATTATTAAAGGTGGGATTCAAACCTAAGACTGCTGAGTGTAAGGCATAACACCTAACCACCAGGCCAACCCACTCACATGTTTTGTTTTTTTACCACATATTAATTTTTAGCTTCGTACTGACTCGGCTCTTCTGCATATCTCCCTCTTTCTTCAACGTTCAACAATGACCGCCACAAACTTCATCTTTCTCATTATCTCTTTAGTTGATGTTCCGGTTGATATATTTAAAAGACAAAACATGTCAGTGAATTAGCCTGGTGGTTAGGTGTTATGCCTTACCCCCAACAAGCTTAGGTTGAAATCCCACCTTCAACAATTCTAACTTTTATTTCTTTCATATATCTTGAATCAATTAGATGGTGCCACGTGATATTGTATGATTGATTAAAAATTAATATAAAATAACTATTTTTTTAAAAAAAATCACGATATCACGTCAGCAATGCCATGTCAAGCATTAACCATTAGTTGACTAACAGTTTTCCTCCAACAAGGGTAAAATTTGAATTTTTTTTCATTTTAAATTTATTTAAACTTTGTTTTTTCTTCTCATTTCGTGGTTAATTATATTTTCCCCATGATTTTGATTTCTGATTCCTCGAAATAAAAAAAATATAAAACAGGAGTGCATTACCACATTAAGAATGTCCTTACCTATTGTCATCTCTTCTCTCTAACGTGGAAGTTAAAAGAAGAGACATGCCTATTCTAAATTCAAAAATAGAAAAGGGTGAAGTTTTAATTTCGAATTTGATTATAGAACAGTTAAAAGAGGATGAGGTTTGACGATGCAAAGGGAAAGGGTGCATAGCATTTGCAGTGCACTGAATCAAACAAATAATAATAATAGTAATGCAAAAACTAATTACTTTAATTTAGGTTCCCAATTACCGAGAAAAGTAGAACAAAGGAAATTGGAAAGTTGATGGCTTCTAAATTCATAGAGGATCCATTCATTGGTCAAACTTTTGTATTTTTAATGGACAACTTGACTTGACTACAGAATTTACACGCCTTGTTTAATCCTTAGTTGTGAATTCCATTTTTCTGGGTCAATTTTCTTTTTTAATCTCAAAACTCTGAAATGCTTCAAACTGACCATAAACAATGAATTTCACTGCCCCCATAATTTACTACGTCCAAAGTAACCCCAAGTGCCCAGAAATAATAATAATACTGGCTGGCTGGTAATGCTCTTGTAAGCGTGTTAAATGTTTTAATATCCATGGTATTTGATTCAACTCGAGGTGGTGGAGCCGAGCAGAGCGGAGGCGCCCGTTTCTGAACCTTCTCCTTTTCTTCCAAATCTCTACTATTTATTACCTCCTTTTTAGCAACGGCAACCCATATTACTGCCCCTACTGTTTTCTAAATTCCAGCAAACCCAAATTAATATTTTGTCTTCATTTCAATTTTCAGTTTCCACTCCTTTTTCCCTTGCCTTTTGCATCTGCTCTCATCTGTCTTTGCCTTCTGAAAAGAAAAATATGAAGGGGTTGTTGCTATGGTGTTGTTTGTGGGTTTTGTTAGTAATGGAGGGAGAAAGAGTAATGGGCGCAACCGAGACTTCAGGGGAGAGGAAGCTTGACCAGACACCTACATGGGCGGTGGCTGGTGTTTGTGCTGTTATCATCATCATCTCTATTACCCTGGAGAAGGTTCTTCACAAACTTGGAGCGGTAATCCCTCTTTCTCTTCTCTTCA
Source organism: Hibiscus mutabilis (assembly GCA_019671005.1). Taxonomy (NCBI): domain Eukaryota; kingdom Viridiplantae; phylum Streptophyta; class Magnoliopsida; order Malvales; family Malvaceae; genus Hibiscus; species Hibiscus mutabilis. The sequence continues at coordinate 46,500,111 of CM033731.1, forward strand.
TCAAGTTTTCACCTTTAATTTTTTTGGGTATTCGACAGTCATTCACTTTATCATCGTCATCATCTCTACTTTTGTTTGTGGCATTCAGTGGTTCACAGAAAGGCACAAGAGAGCTCTGTTTGAAGCCTTGGACAAGGTTAAAGCTGGTGAGTCAAGGATTTTATTTTTATGATTCACTAATTGTTATGCATACTGCTTTTAATTGCCAGAAACTGGTTGTACAATTAAAAACAAGTTGCTTCTTGGGCTTATATGATTATATCTGATGCTTCTATGGTTATGTTGTTTGAGCTGCCTCTGTTTTGTTCAATAAAGTTTTGACTTTGAACATGATTATTGCAGAGCTGATGGTTCTGGGTTTCATTTCGCTGATCCTCACTTTTAGCCAGAACTATATTGCCAGAATCTGCATCCCTAAAGATGTTGCGAATACCATGTTGCCTTGTAGAGCTGATGTTAAGGAGGCCACCCCTAAAGAAAGTGAAGAAGAACACCGCCGCCGACTCTTATGGTTCGATCATAGAATTTTGGCTGCTGTTTCTTCTGCTCCTAAATGCAAGGAGGTGAGCCTTGACCAACATCTATTAATGTCCAAGTAGTATGGTTTTTTATTATTAATTTCTGAATTACAAGCTAGTAGAGTTATGTTTAATCATTTACAAATTCCAGTTGGTCTTAAATATACCATTTTGTAATACAAAACAAAAACATTTAATACTCGTTTAAGATTCATGAAGTCATCATCCTACATCTTGCTATTGCATTTTTAATTACAGCTATATGGATGCTTCTCTTGTTTACTTTTCTGGATCAATCTTCCTAATCAAAAATTTGTTCATTGGTGGCGCAACTTTGTAGTCAAAACATAAATTTCTGTCTTCATGAAACTGTAACTAACCGGGTTTTTGCTGCAGGGACATGAACCGCTTATATCCGTGGAAGGGTTGCACGAGTTACACATCCTCATATTCTTCCTAGCTGTTTTCCATGTTTTATATAGTTTTGTTACTATGATGTTTGGGAGACTAAAGGTAAGTAAGTTTTCTCGTATCTGCGTGTGTTGTACATGATATCCTCTTTCTCTGATCCACACTAGATGCGTTCTTAAGGATAAGTACATGCTCTTAAACTAAAAGGTGCTTTGGACAGATTCGTGGCTGGAAGAAGTGGGAACAGGAAACTTTATCTCATGACTACGAGTTTACGAACGGTATGTTTCCCTCTGAGTAGCAGCTTCCAGTGCATTTTATAGCTTTAAATCTTCTACTGCCGCTGTTGTAATCTTGGAAACTAACTTGATGCGTGGTTGTTTTTGCAGATCCCTCGCGGTTCAGGCTTACTCACGAGACATCTTTCGTGAAAGCTCACACCAGCTTTTGGACTAGGATTCCTTTCTTCTTTTACATTGTAAGTAATTGTAACTAGCAAAAATAGTACAATTTGTTTAATAAGATGGAGTGTCAAGTAACCAGGTATTGACCAGAAAGTTTAAGTGCAACCATTTTGGTTCTGGTTGTGGCCGTAAGGTGATGCATAAAGCTGAAATCGAAAAGGATAAGTTATTCCATGTTAGAAATAACTGCATTTGGAGATGTTGCACCAGTTAATGAACAAAAATGATAATTCGGGACTGATTGTCCTCTTGAATTCAGTGTAGTGGAGTATGCACAAATATGAACTGAAGCAGATATAGCTACTTTAGTCGATCCCTTTTTTAATGAAAAAAAGAACTTGCTTTACTTGAGTAATATTTGGTTCTCTTTGTGGTTTATTATCATGTATTGAAATGTGCTACCTTTCTAATTCAGTACTGACCTTAGACATTCACTACAGGGATGCTTCTTTCGGCAATTTTTCAAGTCTGTTGGGAGGGTTGACTACTTGACACTGCGAAATGGATTTATCAATGTGAGTTTCTTTCAATTGCAAAGCCAACAATATTTGATGTCAGTTCGTCCTTTTCTTCCTGACAATTTCGAACTTGTCTCGTAGGTTCATTTGGCTCCCGGAAGTAAGTTTAACTTCCAACAATATATCAAGAGATCATTAGAGGACGACTTCAAGATCGTCGTTGGAGTAAGGTACTAGTTATATTTCTGTCATGCACTGGACAACTTTATCTAGTTGTTAAAATGCCTGATCATAGGTTTATCCTGTTGGCAGTCCGGTGCTCTGGGCATCATTTGTGGTCTTCCTGCTGCTAAATGTCAAAGGTGAGCCGCTTTTTCTTGCCTGGGTCATTTCAGATCAAAATTTTGCTATAGTAGGCTGAATTAGAAGCTGAATTCTGTTTGCTAATTTATCACGCATACTTTTTCCAGGGTGGCAAGCACTATTTTGGGCATCCCTAATTCCTGTGATTGTAAGCAATACTTCATATAGCAGTTTCTTTATAATTATAGCAGAAGATTTTAAACTTCTAATTGTTTAATTGATACAGATCATCTTAGCCGTTGGGACGGAACTTCAAGCCATTTTGACTAAGATGGCTCTCGAGATTACAGAAAGGCATGCTGTGGTCCAGGGAATGCCTCTTGTACAAGCCTCTGACAAATATTTTTGGTTCGGTCGACCCCAATTAGTTCTTCATCTGATTCATTTTGCATTATTTCAGGTATTCATTGGTTTCTACTTCCTTTGATTCTTGAATATCCATTTAACAGAAAAATGAACCTGTTCAATTCATAGTTGTCTGTATAGAATATTTCATGTGATGAGAACTGATCTGACATGCTGTAATGGCTGTCTGATTCTGAATTATAAAAGACATTCCGTGCCTGTTGAAATCATCTATCTATATCTTTTTCGAGTTCTTTTATTTGCATTAGGGATATCCTAATTTATTCTCCCGCTTTTCTTCTTTTTCGCAGAATGCATTCCAGATAACTTATTTCCTGTGGATCTTGGTAATTATCTAAGCTCTACTAACTTGTCCATTTGCAACTTTTCTCTTGATCTGTTATTCGTGTTTCTCCGAACCCTCTTTCATTATTTCTATCTGAAAGTCCGGTATAAGTCAGATTGGTGCAACTGTGCAAGTATGTAACTAGTTTTTTGTAATTCCTTGTGCAGTATTCCTTTGGGATGAAGTCTTGCTTTCATACTAATTTCAACCTTACCATAGTAAAAATTGCTTTGGGGTACGCTTAAGCTTAAGTGTCATAAGTTTAAATATGATTATTGTCGGAATATAATACTTAAAAGTATTGTTGCTCGAATGTTTTTCGTGTTTCGCAGGGTCGGAGTTCTACTTTTGTGTAGCTACATCACCCTTCCTCTGTATGCGCTTGTAACTCAGGTGCCATTTCTACATCCGACATCCTTGATTAAATCCTCCATGCTTTAATAATGCTTGCATCGGATCCTTCTGTTGTTTTCCGTATTTTGAGCTATCCAGTATGGATAGAATTAAAGCCGAGTGATGCTTATAATGCCGATGCCCGGATACTTGCAGATGGGTTCGCGCATGAAGAAGTCCATCTTCGATGAGCAAACGTCCAAGGCCCTTAAGAATTGGCATATGGGTGCCAAAAAGAGACGAGGGAATGCAAGAAAGTCCCCCACTAGGGTCCTGGGTGGAAGTGCAAGCCCGAGCTCAACGCTTCATTCCCCCGGCCACTCGCTTCATCGGTTCAAAACTACCGGTCATTCAACACGTTCTTCATATACCATTGAGGATCATGACTTGTCCGATCTCGAGGCCGAGCCATTGACACCCGCATCAGCCGAGAATTTTACAATAAGAGTGGACCATGATGAGCAAGTAACTGAAATGAGCGAAATCTACCATGTAGAAGCAAGAAATGAAGATGACTTCTCCTTTGTGAAGCCTGCCCCGGCAAAGGAAGCGTTGGGAGTCGATGCTTAAAATGAAATGCGTTTCTGCGAAATATTTTTTACAGCTTGGTTTAAATGATTTTGGCTAGGAAGTGATTTTTAAAAGTAAATGTACATTAACGTTGCTTGTTAATAAATTGAATCTTCCCACTTTTATGGTAACATGATTACAAGTAATCTCAACATTATCTTGTTACAGTGAATCTACCATGTCCCGAGCAATCATGTGTTTTTAATTAGTTTTTTTTATAACCACCGGTATTCGATTCATTGGTTGATTAATCCGGATCGAGTTCTGTGGAAAACTATTATAAGAATGATCCCAATCCAATTTTCTTTATTCATAATGCTAAGATTCGACCTTTGACTTTGCTAAACTGATTGTTGGTAATTGATTTGGTTAGTTGATTGCATAACTTGATTGTAAAATTTTTTTTGATAAAATTAATAGATAACTTCTAGTTGTTTACTTATTTGAACAAACAAAAATAACATATGAATACATAATTAAATTTAAAAACACATGAATATATATATATTACTTTAAAAGTATATATGAATTATTCAAATTTAAGGCATTTAGAGAATTCTCTTTGTAATTGTTAAATCTTTACAACTTTTATATTTAATCCTCTAAATACAAAAAATTGCTCCTAGTAGTTTTTTCAATTTTAAAGTATTTACCTTAATCCGTTGTTACAAGCATTTGTTTATCAAACAATTAAATTATCAATTCTTAAAAGTGGTTTAACCCTCTAATTTTAACTCAAAACTACGTACACTAAACAACATCATTAGCTTGATATAAATGTGGTATAATCACCCTCACTTATGTTAGGTTGAGTAATAATATAGCTAGCACATTGATAAAAAGGTCTATGGAGTGATATGATACTCAAATGGGATAAAAATTAAAACCCTTTGTTAATATAATCAAAGACGAAGTTAGAATTTGAGAGTGGAAGGCAAAATATAAATTTTAAAAGGTGGGCAACAAATTTAAAATTATTCTAATATATATATATATATATAAATTAAAGGTAAAAAAAATATTTCTCCTGTCGGAGACAACAACCCCTCCCATTATCAATTGCTCCATCATCAATACAGCTCCGTCACTGAATACAATAAATGGGATAAGAATCTCACAACCCAACAATGTTTTTTTTTTTAAACTCATTTAGGGTTTTGGGAGGGAAGACTGTCACTAATCATTGGAAAAAGCCGAAAGGGAAAGTGTGGCAGTGGTTGGATTTGGTTGGTTTGGAAATTATATAATAAGGGGACGGGGATATTAATTGAGATTGGAACGAAAGTGTTGGCCTTGGCAGTTGTACTTGTACATGCCCCCCTCATATCTACCATTACTTGTTCTTCCACAAACATGGACCGTGGAGTAGCCAGCCAGCCAGCAGCCAGCAGCCAGCAACCAGCATACCATCTACTCCTATCGTAATCGAACTGTCATGCACTCCAACACAACTGTGGCTCCCAACTCTTACAGAATGCCCCAAGCCCTATCTCTCATTGTATCAACTGCTCCACTGGCTACTTGACAGCTTCGTTCAAGAATTAATCCCTGTTCTTGGATCATTTTTTTAAGTTTTATATATGATATGAAATGCAACATAAAGGAAAATGCTACAAACATTTTCGAATAAATAATTTTCTATTTCGGCTTGTTAAAATGGTAACAATACAAATACAGATTACAACATTTATTTCCTCACTTGTTTCCCGGCTCTGAATACTACACCTCAATTTAGTGCAAAGGAAAACATAAAAAAAGTGAGTAAAATCAAGGGGGGAGGGGGGAACAATTATAATTGATTAGGAAAAAAGGGAAAGAAATCCACGATTTTGAGAAGAAAAGTCCAAACCATGATCTATGATGATCCACTTGGCGATGCCAATCACTGGTTGCATCGTCCTGATTGATTTCATCCGACTCACTAACAGCTAAAAAACCTGTAAAATTCAAAAACAAGAACAGCAATGAGTAAAATTCTGCTATTAGCTTTCCTTAATGAAGATTTTGCCACTGGGATAAGCTTTAGCTATGAGTATTCCAAATCCGTGTTATGTTTGTGTGGCTTGAACGGTAGGACAACTTGGCAACAACACGATAACACGATTGCTTTCCAGACAACTTACCCAAACATACAAGTGCTGTAAATCAGGCTTTGACATAGTCCATTCCGTTGCGCTTCCTTTTGTTAGACTTGGAGAAGAAGCATATTTGAGCCCAACTCTTCTTCTGCTTCATCCGGGGTAATTTAACATCCCTTTTCTCGACAAGATCAACCATATACCGGACAACAGCCTAAGGAAATGAAGAAATAGCTTCAGCCATGGGATAACATTTTCTTTTGTTTTGTTTTTGAAAAGAAAGGCATAGCAAGGGAAATACTACCTGTGCACCCTGTTCAGCAATGTGCCTAGGAGGCACTTCCAGGGGATTTTCTTCCACGCGTAGAACTTTAAGGCGTGTTAGCATCCTAAAAGAATTTGGGAGGACCCGGATCTGATTATTGCTAATGTCCAGCTCCTCGAGCATCTCAAGGTTCCCAATAGACCTTGGTAGGGATTGGAGATCAGCAAAATTGTTGCCTATGTTCATCTTCACGAGTGTGGTGGCAAAACATAAAGTCTCAGGCAAATACTCGAGCTCATTGAAACTGACATCTAGTTCCTTCAGGTTTGACAAAGATGGCATCGTTGTAGGTAATTGTTTGATGTTATTATAGCGCACGGATAAAACCTCCAACGTTTCTATCTTCCCGATTGCTTCAGGAAGGGCTTTGAGCCTGTTATAATCCGCACCTAGCTCTCTAAGCGAAGTGCAGTGGCCAATACTATGTGGAATTTCTTCGATGTCATTCGTCTCCACATTCAGTTTCTTTAGGCTAATGAGTGAACCTATTGTGTCCGGGAGTGACTGAAGGTGATTGGAACTCAAATCAAGCTCCTCCAGGCGTACCAATCTCCCGAATGTAGCAGGCAGAGATGACAACTGATTGGCACTGAGATCTAGAAAGACCAAGCTGAGAAGATCTCCAATGGAATCTGGGAGTTGAGCAATCTTATTCGAATGAAAATCGAGTTTCTTCAATGACGAAAGGCCGCCAATGGTGTCGGGCAAAGCTACGATACGATTATCAGACAAATCGAGCGTAATTAAACTCGACAACTTTCCTATTGAGTCAGGAAGCCAGTCAATTTTATCCATCAACTTGGCTTGGAGGTTGAGATCTCGAGTGCCTTTCTTTGCAGAGACTTCAATGATACTAGCTAGCTTAATCAAACTCCACTTCTCACCGTCTTGAACTGCACAAGCAAGTAATATGAATGGAGTATTAGTGAAAGAGAAACAAGTGGCAGTAACAGTAGGCTGAAAAAAGTTGAGTCAAAATCTTTTACTTGAAAAACAATGAAATTAAGGTAAGTAGAAGCTAACCGGAAGCAGTGGCGCCCCCAGATTTAAGAGAGGAATCCAATATGTGAGGTGTAGATGAAATAGTAATACCCAACCCGCCGTCAGCAGCGTTAGCATAGAAGGAAGACTTTGCCTTCTTAACGTAACCGTCATCTCTGGAGAAGAGTACCCGTTCTGACGCAGGCTCCGTGGCGATGAAGGACAACGACGTGGCGGAGGCAAATGAGTTGTTGGAAGGCGGCGGGGTGGCGGTGGTGCTGGGCAAGGCGTTTGAGAGGGAGGGTTTATCGAGAGATTTCGAGGAGGGAGAAGAAGAGGAAAGGCAATTTGATGCTCTCTGGATAAATTCATCGAACAAAGCATGGACAGCCTCGAGATCCAGCAATTTATAGGCCTCCCGCTTCTGCTCCTTGCTCTGGAAATAAACACAGTTCTTTTGCAGCTCGAGGAGGATAAGGAAGAGCTCCTCGGGGACATTAGGGCTCTTGTTCTGCCGAACAATGGCGTCGAGCCTAGCTTGGTCTTCCTTCTCGACATTCCGAATGAGCTCCTTGGCAGCTTGAACCTCGTCGAGAGCAGGGCGCGGCGGCAGAGATCTGTGGATTCACATGATCTCCTCCACCGCTTCGTCAGTGGACTGAACCGCACGGGATTCAACCATATTGTTTCTACCAAGGAAATCACTGAATTGCGTGGAAATCTCAACCACCGATTGATTTTGAAATCATCGTCGGCGGCGGCGTTGTCGTCCAGCCCTGACCAAACCGGATCCAATAAAAAATAACCAAAAAAAAACTGAATCTAGAATCCCGAATCTCAAATTTCAATTGCAATTAGACGATGGAGATGAATTGAAAAACAGAAAATGATTATTAGAGATAAAAGGATGGATCATCAATGCTATTTAAATTAAAACCTCAGTAGTAGTAAAAAAGATAAGATTTTTCCAGAAATGAGAAACAATGGGAAATTAATTGCAGTAATAGTCACAATCAGAGAGAGAGAGAGAAGAGAGACTGGCTGGGCCTGGCTTCACTCACTGCTAATTTACATTTTACACGTAGACTAGACATGGACAGATAGACATGTTCGTACTTAGATTTGCTTAGCTCGCCTCTGCCTTTGCTGTACATGTGGCTAAATGATACTTGTGTATACAAAGGATATCGAGCTTTTAAGTATGATTAATCTCATATTTTTTATATGTTATATTATTAATTAAGAGTGATTATTTGATTGAGTCAAGTTGAAATTAGTCAAAAAATTTAAGTTGATTAAGTTTATGAGTTTTATTTTATAATTCAAATTTTATTTGAATTTTTTTTAGTCTAGTCGAGTTAATAAAATTCGAGTTGAATTGTTCGAATTTTTGTTCAAATTTAATTGAAGTCATTTTATAATGTTAGGGTAGTAATTGGTTCTAATTTAAACGGTTTTGTATAATCGTATAATATATATTCATATTCTTCCATATGTAACATATATCAGACAAAGTTGTGGACTTGACTCAAACTTAAAAATTAATTCACTATTTTCTAAAATTTTTGAGTTATCTAAATTCTCATTTTATAATTCAAATTTATTTAAAAAAAATTCAAGTCGAGTTTATAAAATTACGATTCAAATTACATTGAATCGAATAAAAAAAATTTTCAGACGAATTTTGTGCCCCTGGGAGGCCATCCCACTAGGGAATTCCCCAAGCTGCACATATATTTCTATTTACATCATCAACCTGCACATTTTTACTTTGCACTTTTAAACAAACAGTTTCCTTTATGCACTCAACCAACCCATCCCATTCTCTATAAGCACTCCTAAATCTCCTATAATTCCTTTCCTCCCAAACATGGTAAACATAAGAATTCCACGCAATTTTAAGAATGAAGACAATCAATGGTCTTTCCTTTAACCGAGAACAGAGCCAGTCAAGCTCTCTCTCCCAGTCCAGCATCTCTCGACTTAGACCGCAGAGCCTAAGTATAGCAGTCAAGACTTGCCTCGAGTATGAGCAGTCAGCAAAAATATGGTTCTTGGTCTCCTGCCCCGAGCCACACAGTGAACAACAACAATCCCCAACATTTAGCCCCATCCGCTGCAACCTATCAAGAGTAGGCAAGCGATCAAGAATAGCCATCCACATCATCACAGAATGCTTAGGCACATGTAAACCAAACCAAACAATTCTATGTCACGGCACTTTTGGTCGAATCTCCCGGGTTTCATTCCATATTTTTTCCACTTTCACTCCAGTAGGAAGCAAATTTTGCAACATCAGCCGAAGCCTTAACAACTTTCGCAGACACCAGCTAAAGCAAGCACTACTATCTACAGACCATAGATCTTGCCCCTTGAAAGCATAAACCTTGACCCAGGCTACCCATAAAGACCCCTCAGCAGCAAGTAAGTCCTTAAGTAAATAGACTAAACATGCTTTATTCCAGGAATAAAGGTCTTTAACACCAAGCCCCCCTTCACTTTTGGGGCTGCAAATGACCTTCCATCCCACACGAGCACCCGAAGCTGGTTCATCCCTACCCTTCCAAAAGAACCTCATACAAAGCCTTTCAATGTTTGTGATCACACTTTTAGGTAGAATAACCTGCCTACACCAGTAATTAACAATACTAAAAATAATGGCATTGATTAACCGCAAGCCTATTGGACCATTGCCGCAACCTTTCTTTCACCTTGTCAATAAGTGCTGCACAATCCCTCTCAGTTAATCTTCTAGTGACCAAAGGAATACCCAAGTACCTCACAGGTAACTTTCCCAATGTAAAACCATTGAAAATTATTATTTTTTGCAAATATTCATTAATATTATATTTTTCTTATTTTGGTCATCTGCAGTTAAAAAATTCACAAAAAAAAGGGAAAGTAAGAATAATTTAGCTACTAGAATAGGAAAGAAACAATATATTGGTGACCAAAACAAGAAGAAAAAGTAACACTAACAACCAAACTAAAAAATATAACGTTAATAATAATTTTATAAAAAAATAATAATTTTGTAACCAAAACAAGAAAAAGAAAGTAATTTAATGATATGTTTACCCTAAATTTTAATACAACCCGCACCCCTTGACAAAAGCATGTCACTACTTTACAAAACGTCACTCATGCAATTCACCTCGAGCAGAGCAAGTAATTCTCACCGTTCGAACACAAACCAAATGACCACAATCCACAAGGCTAATTATCGACATGGGTAAGCAAAACTACTAGGAAAAAAATTAAAATTTTATATTCGACTGATACGAAAAAAATTTGACTTGAATCATAATTTTATAAATTTGATTAGACTAAAAAAATTTAAATAAAATTTGGTCGTAAAAACATTTAAATTATAATCTATTACTATCTTAACATTGTGAATATAATTAAACTTGAATAAAAACTCAATCAAAAAATTTAAATAAAATTTTAATTATAAAATAAAAATTATAAATTTAATTACTCAAAAAAATTTAACTCGATTTGATTAAATATCATCCCTAATTATTGGGGGTTCACGCGACATATAAATTACAAGATGATTGAAGGGTCAAACGAAATTATTTTGAAAAGTTTTAGACCTAAATGAAAAATGATACATTTGAAAATGATTTTTTTTTAAATGAAGCAATGATAAAATGCATCCATGTACTACTATTTTATTTATTCACGTGCAGTCATTATTTATTCATTAGGTTTTTGAAGTTGGTGAATGTAATTCTTTAGACTTGGTAGCATTATTAGTAGCAACATTAATTTATTATTTATTCATTTATAATGTATATAAAAATATGAGTTTAAAAAATGGTAAAATTAGATTTATTGGTAGCAACATTAATTTATTATTTATTCATTTATAATGTATATAAAAATATGAGTTTAAAAAAATGGTAAAATTAGATTTATTGGTAGCAACATTATTTTATTATTTATTTAGTAAAGAAAACTATGAAAGAGTTGTATAGCATTAGTGGTATACAGAAAGCTTACATTGTATGTTTCTTTCTAAAAGCTTTTTCTTACTATATCTCAAACAGGTTTAATTTAAAATTATTTTTTAAAAGACGTTTGATTCATAAAATATAAAATTATCTTTTTTGTAGTGTAATTATCGGAATGCTAGTTAGACATTACAAAGTAAATGTTGATGGTGATTTTGGACGATATTAAATAAAAAAAGTAGAGAATTTATTGAGGGGTAGTCGGACAGCGAAGATTGATGGTTTGCCCGTCATAGAATAGTTTGAGAGCTACAAAGGATTATGGTTGATCGTTGAGTAAGGCAGTTCACTCCTGGTTAATTTGGGGCCGAGAGCCGCAAACAGTATAAAATAGGTGGTCAGAACTATATGAGGAGAGAGAGAGGGTGGTTGGAGAATGGGTGTGAATATGATAGCCTCGTGGAGAATTGTAAAATCGTCCATTTTGTCTTCGGTCTTGGGGCTATTTATATCCCCTTGAAGTTGTAGATAGAGTGACGCTTGATGAGACCGTGTCAGTCATAGTGATAGCTAGTGATAAGCCGGAACGTAGTAGTTCGGCTATCAGGCGAGCCCAGCCGAATATGATGGATGTTTTTTCTTGGCGCAGGGGTCTCCGAAGCTTATGAGTCTGGAGGTATAGAGGTGTTTCGGAGAGAAGATTCGGGATCCATGATGCTTGGAGTGTGGCGCGAGAATAGGGGCATTTTCTCATAAGTAGAGTTTTTCGGAAACATTTGACGAAGGTACAACAGTAAATATTATAGTATTACTATATTTGGTTCATTTAGTTAGAATATAAGATTTCGATACTTAGTTAACCGAATGTAGTATTATTAAAAATAAAGTTTATTAAATTATTTTTGTTATAAAATTTACCTTTTTAAAACATGTATAAGTAAATAAGTTGAAACAATTTTATTTTATTTTTTGAAAAATAAAGATGAAGTATTATTAAACAACATTAGTACGTAAATTAATCATGTGAAAATTTTAAGAGATTTTGCGAATGCTACGTTATTTTAATAGTTTTTTATGGTTGTCCTCTTGGTTCCTCGTGGTTTTGTATTGACTAATCCGGATCGACCTATGTTGCACACCTGACTTTGGTGGGTGAGTCTCCCAGCGAAATTTTTTTATATCCACAAGGTCACGAACTCGAAACATGCTTAAGCGATATAAATTGCTTACCACTTAGACCAACCCGTTGATTATGTTATTTTAATAATTAAACTGTTAGAATTTTTCATGACAGTTACATAAAAATATTTAAAATAAATTTTATATTTGTTATTATACTATTTACTTTAAATATAATAACTAAAGTTTTATTAAAGTATTAAGTTATATTTATAATATTTTAAAGAAATATATACATTATATGTTTATCGTATAACATTAGGAACTTACATGACAATGTGGTAGTTATTTAAGAGTGTAGGCACTTTTATTCAAAAAAAGGTGTTGCCACTATTGGACATATAAAAATTAAGATTACTCCTAAGAATCTTACATGACTTGAACCAAACACATTTACTTTATCCCCTCTATGTTAATAAAATTATCAGTTTGATCCTTTTACAATTTTTCAATCAGTTTGGTCCTCAACTTTCAATTCCCTTTCACTTTAGTCATTACAGTTCCTTTTAAAAGAATGATGACATGACGCGGATTTTTTTTCATTTGTAAAAGTAATTGTTTATTACATGTGGTAAAACCAGATTTGGTCATATGATTGAAAGATAAATGGTCAAACTGATAAAAAAAATAGTAAAAAAGTCCATGAAAATTACTTAAATACATGACAATTTTACAATATTTCACTATCACTTGTATACAAGTTCATTTCTCATTTTTTAAGGATCGAGAGATAAATTTCGGAAGTAAAATTACACACAAATACTTTAAATACATAATATTAATTATTATTAAAAAATTAATTAACTATTAAACAAACAATACTTCATAAATTTGGCTCCAATGAATAAGACGATCCTTCAAATATCTATAATAAATGAACTTAACGAGTTGTTCCAGTAAAAAAGATAATGATGTTTATCTTGAAATACCCGTATTCTAGCACTTGTGTGCATGGGTGAATCTATTAAGATACCTAGTGGGTCTCGTGACCCACCATTAATTTTTTGGGTAAACTACAATGGAAGTCACTCAATTATGAGTAAGATTATATTTGGGTCACTCAATTTTTAAAAATTAAATTTGAGTCACTTAAATATGAATATTGTTACATTTGTGTCACTCAATTATGGGTAAGGTTTTATTTGGGTCACCCTTCATATTTTAAAAAAATTTACTGCTACAGAAATTATATTTGGGTCAATCCTCAAATGTTCGAACTTTTGATAACCTTTGTCTTTGAAACTTGAAATAACTTTCACAATATCACACTTATCTCTTTAAACGTTCTATTTGACAAGGAAAAATGGCTGATCCAAAATTTCTCTACTCATCCCTTTATCAATTCAACTTTATTGTCACTTTTATCAATTGAGATTGTTATTACTTTATTAATTATTTTTCAAGTAAAGAGATTTCTTTAATAAAATGTAATTTTTATGTTTATTTAGTATGTTGTAGCCAAATCGATTGTCTAGAGGGATTCGAAGCCTTAAACCTCTAAATAAGGTAAATAGGTGAACCACCAAACTTAAATTCCTGAATTTGTCCCTGCTTGTGTGCGTTGATAAAGAATTAAAAAAATATGAATAAATATTATTATATAATTAGTTAGTATATTTAATATATATAACATTGAAAGGAAAAGAAAGGGTTTTTACTTTTTTTTTTCCTCTGAAAAAAGGGATAGGATATTTGACAACGTGATACTGTAACTAAAATAAAGAGCCGTGAACTGGATTATGACTTATCCCTTATCTATGAAATAAAAGAAGAAGAGGAAGAAAAGTATATTATCTGCTCCTATTACTATAATAACCCTTTCATTTCCCCAACCCCAATTCATTTCGAAAGCCTTTCATTGTCATTTGCCAGAACTATTTATAATACACAACTCCATTACTATAATATTAACTCCAAAAATTATACATTAACTGCAAAATTACAAAAATCAAATTGGTAGTTTGGTTCTATATTCATTATCATTTTCATTTAATATAAGTGTATTAACTGACAGAACTAGGGATGGTCATAGGTCAAGTTTTTGGTTGATCCGTACCCGACCTAAAAATGTAACACACTCATCCAAATCTGACCCGATATTTATGACGGTTCACTCAGTCTGAACCCGAACCCGAATTCTAGAGTAAAAATTCGAATCCAACTTGACGTAACATAAATAAAAAAATTATTAATTTTTATTATTATTTGATAAAATAGATAGCTAATTGAAAAAAATACAAATAAAGATAAATCATTATAATAATTATTCCATTTTTATTAGATAAAATATGAAGATAATTGAAATATATATAAAAGAGAGGGGCATTGTAGTAATTATACCTAAATATTTAGAATAAAATTAAATTATTATTTTAGGTTGAGTCGGATAAGGTATTTTTTAACTTAAACCTAAACCGACCAGATCTTATCTTCAAAAAGCTCGACCCAAACTTATCTTAAAAAAACCCGACCCTCGGGTCATAACCCGTATGGGTCTAATGGTATTTGAAGATAATATTATTTCATTTCATTCTTATTAATATTATATTTTGGTCCAAATCATTAACTAATGTCATTAAAAGATTGGCTTAAGGGTGTTTGAAGCCCTTTAACTTTTCGGAGAAAAAATAATTAAGTTTTTAGATTTTTTTCATCCAATCATGTATGAGCCAATAAATTGAATCAATGAAGTTCTTTGATCAATTTTGACCATCAATTTTTGAAGGTGTTTCTTGAGATATAATTGTCACGTGACACACTACAATTATATCATATGAAATTTACAGAGCTTTTAAAAATTATTTTTAATAATTTTTAGAACTTTTAAAGAATTTTTTAAATAAAACAAAAAAATTTTGATAATGACAAGCGACAATACTGTAGTACGATACGTTGGACCAATTGATCCAAAAAATTATTAGATTTAACAATCAACATTAATCAAATGAGTGAATTGATAAAATTTTGAAGTATAAAAGCTTAATTGGGTGCAAAAGAAAAAAATCATAAGCTTATGATAGCTTAAGCCTAAAAGATTTCATTAGTCTGTTTTTTGAATACAAAAATAAATTTTTAAATGTGAAGTTATATTTATTAAAATAGTTATTTATGTTAATTTATCATGAAATAAAATATTAAATTAGGTTCGATTCGGTAAATTGAAAAATTAAGTGTTGAAAAACTAAATACCGAAAAATTAGTGTTTAATTTAAATTATAATTTTGTTTGATATTTTACTTAAAATATTAGTTTCAGAATAACTTGAAATAAATGGTTAAAGACTAATGTTGACATCTAATCTCTTCCTCTAAGTCTTAAGTTCTAATTTCAGTAATAACAACCCTCTTCTCTCTTCCCTAAGTATAAATTGTTCAGAAAAAACATTGTTTCTTAATTGTTTATCAAACAAAATTTTAATCTCATAATGTAACGAAACTTTTTTAAAAAAATCACATCAAATCATTAACATAAATTTTAACGATATTAATAAGAAAGAATATTTGACGTTATGTCAAGATTTTTTTGCACTAACATATTTATTTTAAAGTTTAAAATTTAAAATTTTAAATTTATGATTATAATTTAGTGTTTAAGGTTTAAGTAATAAAATGTTGGATTAACTATTTAAATTTAAAATTTGAATGGTAAATAACTAAATAAGTATTATTGTGAAAAAAAGTTTGTTAGGGTCAGTCCATCAAATATTTTCTCTAATTTTCTATTAATAATATATAATTTTAAGAAAAAGTTAATTTGGTGGTGTGTAAAAAAATATGGGTCATAACCCAACCCAAACTTATCTTAAAAAAACCCGACCCTCGGGTCATAACCCGTATGGGTCTAATGGTATTTGAAGATAATATTATTTCATTTCATTCTTATTAAGCCAAAACTATATTATTACATTTTATTAGCATTTTTTCAACTCTCAACAGGTTCACATAATATAAAGTCAAACCCATATCAACATAGAAACATGTAATGGATATGTTGTGTTTTGTTTCAATGTTTTCTTGATGTTTTCAACCACAAGTTATATCTCAATTCTAAAAGTTAAACCTACCTAACGACCCCTATATTGGTGGTGCATGACCAATTGACCCTTTTAATAGTTAAATAAATTAATATCTGTTTATATATTTTTTTAACTTTTTAATAACATACACTTTATAAATAAAAGTCGTTTGAACTTGAGTCTCTTAAACTGATATCATCGTCTTTTTACTTAGACCACTCGTTAGATTAATTGAATTATGTATATAATTATAAATGAGTCTTTTTTTTTAGTTATAATTTTATTACTCAATTAATCAAAGGATATTTAACGCATGCTCGATCCCATATTTTCTTGTATATTATACTAATGATAATGTAAATCTACTTAATCGGCACAATATTAATTTGTTTGAATTGATTTTTTTGAATATGGTTCGAAACTCTCAATCTCATTATGTATTCATTAAATTCATAATTAATATTTTGTAAAAAAAAAAAAAAAAGTCAATTCCCAAACAATTTATTCACCAGTTTAAGAAAACTCCAAGGTACAAGCAAACTACATCCAAACCTCGCAGGGTTCCTTTCAAAGTGGAGATAAGATTTTGGCACCCGTCACTGTTCATCGATTACCAACGAGTCACGGCTTCAGCATGACTCAGTCACTCACGTGCTCTGTTTCTCTAATCTCACCAACTCACCACTCGCTCGCAACATGCATAGCTACACACGTACTTTTTTTTTGTCCTTAGTTTTTTAAGATTTTGATCTAACTAATCCAGACCAACTCGCGTCATATATTTGATTTCAGCAGAGTTCGTTTCCCATTTCTTTCTCTAATTTGGGTGAATGACCAACAAGTAACTAAGATAATAATAATTTGTCGAGCTTTGGATTAGGTTATGATAAACCAGCAAAAGACCCAGGTTTTTCTAAATGAATAAATCACCTCCAATTGAAGTAAGGTGACCGTTTTCTTTGATACAAGAACCGCCCAAATTAAAACCGAGATCGGTCCTTAACCTAAACTATCGGTTTGATTTCAGTTTTAAAAAACGACACATGTCATATTCTTATTGGATAATATATACTTTTGGGAGAACGGGTGTCCCATTTTTAACTAGAAGTCCAGAAATAATATTTAACCAATCTGAAAATCGAGGCATAGTTTAGGGATTAATTTTCTAATAAAGCCTTTAAAAGATGTACAACAAAACTCATTTAATAGGGTTCTAACAATGATTTTTCCGAAATGTTTAAAACACTAAACAGACTGCTTCGACCACCAAACATATCATGTCGGATCCAGAAAAAAAAATGTTTGTCGCCTCTTTAATGCATATGGTCCTATGGACATACCATTTTTCTTTTCTTTTTCCGAAAAAAAGTAAACGAAACAACCGCCACCATCTCACACCATTGATATGTCTAAGCCTCATTTCTTTTATTCCATTGCACCAAAAACAAAAACAAACTAATCGGTAGCTTCGACTTATCTAAGTTGCTCGCTTATGTTGAACCACAAGGCTCCGGTCTCGTGAGACAAGACTCCCCATATATTCATAAATATACGGCAATAATCTCAATGAACACAGAATAGGATTTAGTCTGCTACAGCAGGCTCCTCCACGGCTCAACCCTTTTTTCTGTTATACCAGCCATATTGCAATGTGGCTTGGAAGGGAAAACGAAAACATTGGATGCAGCAACGGAGGGCTGAAATCGAGCAGAGTATCTCACAGATGTCAAAGAAATTCTAGGCAATTGTTGCAAACCTGAGACGAGGCACTACTTTGTACCAAAGGGTGTGCTCCGATTTTGGAAGAACAAACATTGTGTCACTGTGAGACCCAGATAACACAAAACTTTGTGAATCTGCCAATGAAAACTTAACCTCCTGAAGTAACTCGGTTTGGTTACGGATTTTAACATGGTACATGAAGGGATCTCCACGGATGGCATATGGAGGACATTCCAAATTCACAATAATCGGTGACAACTCTACATGTACATCGGGAAGTTCGTGTTTAGTTACAACCTTGGAATAGGTCACAGTCAAACCAAATCTATCTTCAATTCCACAATGCCTCTTCCATTTTAGATGCACCACCCCCAGCCTAAGCTTCGAGGAATCAATATTAGGAATAACATTGAAAACTTTCTTGAATTCTTTTCCAGGCACAAGAACCGCAGTGCCAAGATCTTTGTTCCCGTGTTGGATGGAACGTGACTTTTCAGTTGCACCATCATCAACTTTAATAGCCATTGATAGTAGCTGCAATTGTGACCTCACAGCAGTTCTTGGCACTAACAACAAGCACAGTTGATTCATGCAGGGGTAGTGATGAAAACTGAACGGAATCAGGGGCCGGCTTGATCTTTGAAAGCAACAAGGAATCCCTACGGAAAGGCAGCATAAAATGTTGGCTAATTATAACAGCATCCTTTCCTTCGATTTGCAAGGTCTTGTGGACATCTCGACTTTTTGTGCATTCAACTCACAAGAAATCGGGGAGTAGCCCAATGATACAAAGAGCATAACTGGTTTGGGTCGATGCCACATGATTTCTAGTTTGCAGGACCATGATTCTCCAATCTTTAGAAATGGAACAGAAACCAATCTAAAAGATTGTTGAATTTTCATGATTTTATCAGAGCCCTTTTGAGATTCATCTTCCCGTTCTGGTCCAACAATGCCAAGAAGCTCAACATGACGAGTGTCCAAAGAAAGAGGCTCAGATTCCGTAGGACTAAACAGGCCACCTCCTCTCACATCCACGAGATTTATCTTCATTTCACCAGCGGAGATGACATGGCCCCTGAAGGCTATGGTAACTGGTACCAGAAATCTCTCTCCAACTAATGCAGGGCCAGAAGCACCAAGAGTAACATCCAGGGATTTAAATCTCGATCACGATCGCATTTTTGATCGTGTCACAGTTATCGCTTTTTCAAATATAACAGACTATTGCGGCCACTGCGGGTGTCGCAATCGTAATTTTTTTTAAATTTTGCACAATTTATTGTAAAACATACTAATTATAATTATAATTATAAAAAGTCAATTTCAATGATTTTTAGATTATTTTTTAATACTTATAAACTTTTATTAATATGAATTTGAAAGTAATTTTGTTTAAAGAATTCTAGATTGTATTGTGATTTTGTTTAATTTGGATAATAAAATCATATGAATATTTTAAATAAACAATGTGCACCAAAAAAATGACTAAACATGTGAATAAACTTAACAAAAAAAATAAAAAAATTATTATTATAATAAAAATAATTAATAATATTAATAAAAAATTAAAAAATAAATAAACATATTAAAAAATTAATAATAAACAATAAACATATTATAAAAATTAAATAATTATAACATTATTAATAAACAATTATACCACATTAAATATAAGTCTTTATTCTCATTTATTTGATTTTCTTTTTCAATACTTATATTCAATATATACTCTAATTTTATTATTAAGTAAAAAAGAAAATAAAATTAATATAATGTTTAAGGACTAGATTTAATAAAAAAATCAAATCTTTAAGGACTTAATTGAGATAAAATAGAAATTTAAAGGCTTAATCAAGAAGTTTTAAAAGTTTAAGGGATAAATTTGAATACGGGTTGAAGTATTGAGGCCAAATTAAGAACTTTAAAAAGTTCAATGTCACTCCATGTAATTTACCCATTTTTTCCAGATTTTTAAATCCTTCCTCCTCCGGCAGCCTTCTCCAGCAGCCGCGATTGTTCAGAACTCGGGAATATCGACCCGTTAATGCCGCTATCGACCGTTTCAGTGTTAAATTGCGGCCGCGACGGACCGTTACCGACGTGAATCCGTTACTCACCGTAATTTTCGCCAAAACCGGTTTCGGACGGCGGCAATACCGAGATTTCTCAGCCGAGGTCTCGATTTCGGTCCGAGATCTAAAACCCTGGTAACATCCACTTGCGGGTCAGGTTCTTCAACCTGAGCAGCCTTCTGGCCAGAGAATGATAGAGCAGGATCTTTTGTGGGGAAGTTTCCACACGGTTTTCAAACTTCCAAAGAGGTAAATCATCCATTGAAGCAGGACTTTCAGCTCTGCAGCAGATCATGAAGTGGGGTCCCATTTTTGCAATAATAGATATGCATTCAAGCTTCCCGCCTTGTTCTGAAAATTTTGAACGTTGTATTGATGAACAGTAGGTGGATGAAATGAAGGAAACCATGATGCTAATCATAATAAAGAATTTACAGTAGAAGATAATGCATGTGGAAAGAAGACATCAGATTCAGATCCCATATGGTTCTGGCTAAAATAAGAACTATTAGGACCTTAAATTGAAATATGACTTTAGCCTTTGAATCTCTAGGGAGAAATAAAGAATACGCAACCCTTTTGATTGAACTTTGAAGAAAGAAAAACTAAAGCCCAGACAAGAAAAAGAGGTAACAAGTTATTGGCTTATGTAACCCTTATTTGCTATTTACGGCGCAGCACTAGTGATATCACAGTTCTTGGTCGATCAAAGCCTAGGCTCACTTGTTGAAAGCTAAGAAGGCAACTTAATCAACAATTTAATAACATATTAATGACCTTAGGTTGGGCGGAAACATGTAGCTACAATGGCTATAACAAACTTATTGCAGAGTAATCAGGCTAATATCAAGCAACATCATGTAAAATAAGCCCATCAGAATTACGGGAGAAATTATTATTCTCTAATTTGCAAATTTAAGGACTGCCTAGTTGAAATGACTACGCTATCGATGTGGATGAGGTCCTAGGTCTTTATTAGATGAACCTAATGTATGGTGAAAACAACAAATGCATAAAAAACGGACTTACCAGATTTGATGTCATAAGTCAGCCGCAGCCATTTGTTTGTAACAAGTGCCAAAGAAGGGGCACTCTCCATTCGATGATCATGTTGCTCACTCTGCACTGCTTCTGATAGGCATTTTTTGGGCATTCGTAATGATAAAATTACAGTGAGACTGATTAAATTGGACTTCCAACTGATCAATCTCGATGGAGAGGGGTAAATGTGATAAGAGTGATATTGTAATCAAGGAGGAGGCACCGTATTTAATTCTGTTCATGAAAAGCCACTGAAGCAAGAAGTACAGATCTGAGTGGACTAATGAGATCAATCTCAAGATGAAGGGTATTATCTCCGGTTACTTTGAGATCATCAAGTCCATTGAGGGATTCTGGTCTAGCTTCTCCACTTGTGAGTGCAAAAATTTCTCTGTGTATCAATTCTCTCTGTTGAAGAATTGCAGGTCCTCCAGGACCGCATTTGGGGGACTGGGTGCTATCGACCATAGATACTGATAATGCAGCCATTTGAAGAGAGGCCTCTACAAACTCTTTTATTGCACCTTGTTTCCTTGAGCACTCTCTCAAGTAACCCAAAACCTCCCACAACAAAGTAACCCATCCTTCTTGCCTATATAGACTTGCAACCTCATCAAAAAACTGTTTTGCATTGCTGAAATCACCCAAGGAAAAATATTCTCTGGCAACCTGAAAGGCACAAAATGAACTCATCCTCTGAACTTTATGATTACTATACATTTCATTACATTTTTTGAGCAAAGCAATAATTTCAAAGGAGTCTTGAAACCTTTTTCCCTCAGCAATCACGTAACAGGTGTATTCATCATCAGTAATGCTGAATAGTCAGATGAGAAAGAAAATCCAAAAATTTATTATAAGGAAAATGGTACATATCAAATAAGACTTTTAGTTAGATTTTCGAAGAATTACGACTGTATAGCTGAATCATCCCCTTGTTCAAGTAGCCGAGCAAGCTGACCAATATAAACTGCGGTACCACAGATTCAGCACTTCCATCATCACTCTCATTAAAAGTTTCTGAATTTAACACTGCCAACTCCAGAGCAGATCTTTTCTCCATCATATATTGAGCTGCTGACTGTTGCAAGATGAATGTTATGATCCAGCTAAGTTAAATAATCTAAGAGAGCTCTGAATGCATGTTAAATCTCACCAAAGGGCGAAGAAAAGAAAAACGAACATGAGAATAGTACTACCAAGGTACATATATTAACTTATACCTAGCCTTAGCCCCCAAGAAACAATGTATGGGTGGGTACATACCTGATAGTAATAAGCTGGATGGAATTCCCATTCGGTTAGAGGTTGGTCGGTGGTGCCTAATGGCAGAGAGGAAGCGCTTGGAAGAGAAGCAGAGCTCGAGTCAAGCAACACAGCGAAAACCATAAAATGTCTGCTGAGCCATTCCCAGTGAAGAAAAGTAACTTCTGGAGCCCCAACAAGGTTCTTGTAGGGGCCAATGTGCTGGAGGAACCATGTGACTGCTTCGTTGAGCTTTCCAACATGCAACAACAAAGTGCAAATCTTGAAATGCAAGTGTTCAGCAACAGTTTTGATCTCAAGTAACCGTTGTATGGGAGGCAATCTTGTTAAGGTAGCAACTATCTGCATATGTGTATCATAGCATAGCCATAGATGATCAAAGACTGAAGCTTAAGATTGTAAAGAAAAAAAAGATAATTAGGGAAAAGAACCTCGCGCAGAGCATAATAGGCATCCTCATAGAACCTCAAGGCTTCGGCCCAGTGTCGTCGGAACTCTGCATATACAGCAACCTACCCATTTTGTGAACCAATGAGCCAATACATATGGAATTAATAATAATGAAATGAAAAGGTAAACAAAGCTATTCTTTAATTGTTATTATTACTTCGAAACAGTAGCGAACTTGGAGTTCGGGAGTGGAAAAGTTCTTCTTTCAATGCGAGCTTTAACCCTTCGACCTTCGTCTTTGTAAAATGTAGCTTCTAGTTCGGCAAAGCTAGCGCTCAACCTGACAGACATTACAATGTATGGGATATATATGTATATGGTACAATTTATATAGAAATTAATTCAGTAAAAGGAGAGTTATCGAGTTGAGAAGGATCGGGGTTATAGAGGAGAAGGTACTTGGAATCGACCTCTGCTCGCTTCCGTAAGGCAAGGAGACGATCTTCATTAATATCCCCCGATTTGCCCACCACCACGAGCAGCAGCAATTTGGTGTTCTTTGGACGAATAGCGGCTTTTAGGTCATCCAGATCGGAGCAGACTTGAACCCATTGTGCAGGGCCACCGGACACGTGATCCCAGGAGAGAAGGGCCGCCACAACGGCGGGGATCTTGGTCCGGTACTTGACCAGCCAATCTCTTTTCAGAAATCCGGCCGGTGAAGAGGAAGAGGAGGAGTAGATGGGTGAGGTTGGAGAAGTGGGGCAAGGCGAGGGTGTTGATAAGAGGCTGGTGGGAGAGGAGATGGGTGGTTATCGCAGCGTGCTGCTCTGAGTATCCTACCAAGGCTACCAGCGGCACAGGTGGCCTCCTCAATTCTTCTGGATACTCATCCATTTACTTCAGGAATTCTCCACTTTTCTCTCTCTGCACTTCGAATTCCTTGATACTTTCCTCTTTTTCTTTGTATTTGTATTTGTACATAATAAATTTCAGGGTAAAGTATACAAATGGTCACTAAATTATCCTAAAAAATATAAAATAGTCACTAAACTTTCAAATATTACATAACAGGCATTAAACTTTAATTTTTATTATAGAATAGTCACTGAGCCATTAATGGTTGCTAATTGGGTAACATGACAGTTATAAAAATTTGTATAATAATGTATACATTCAATCAATTTAGACATCAATAATGAGTGTTAAATTAGGACTAAATTGATTGAATGTGTAAATATGAAGGATTAAATGTGTTGTTATACAAATTTTTGTAGTTATCATGTTACCCAGTCAGTTAATGGCTCAGTGACCATTTTATAACAAAAACTAAAGTTTAATGCTCATTATGAAGCTTTTGAAAGTATAGTGACCATTTTATATTTTTTAGGATAGTTTAGTGACTATTTGTGTACTTTACCCTAAATTTCATTTTTTTTTGGTCATAACAGAATAGAATAGGAGAGATGGATCAATTTCGAGGTTGGACTAAATTCATTATCTAATTTGGCTTAATAGTCAAATAAGTGCACAAATTATATTTTTTAGATAAGTACCTTAATTATATTTTGGGTAAATAGATGTTTAACATTTTCTTTCGTAATCTATTTAAAATTTTTTGTGGCTGATGCTATTTTTTTGTTATCCAATAAAATACGAACACGTAACATGATTTCTCATTTTTTGAAATTGAAATTCGAAAATGAGAAAAATAAAAAATAAAATAATATTAATTAACCAAGCAAACTTTAATTTTTTAAAACCCTCAACTTCAAACTTTAATCCCTAAATTCTTCCACTCCGACCACTAATTCAACCGCCACCGGCCACCCTTGTTTTCATCGGACCCCACTACTAAAAATCACATCATCTCATCGTCAAGAACCGATAAATGAACAGTCGATTGCACCATCGACAAACATCCAACAATGAAAAAAAGGTTGATTGAGTTTCCACCGACAAATAGAGGATGACGGGTGTCAAACAGTAAGGTACACGACGCTTTGAGCGGTGAACGGTGATCCACCGACTTGTGGGGGATGCCGGACGATGAGGGAGATGTGATTTGGGGGTTTTATTGAAAAAAAATAAAACTTTGAGATTTTTAAAGAAATTTAGAAATTAAAAATATAAAAAAAATGCCATGTGTCATGTTCTAATTGGATGATTAAATTTTTTTTAGGGTAAACTACATAGATGACCATTTAGCTATAGGGTTGGTGTCAATTTGATCACTATACTTTCAATTTTTGCAATTTTACCATGTAACTATTTAAGTGGTTCCAATCAAGCCACCAACCGTTAGAACATAACAGATAGGCTACCATGGCTGTTAAATAAACTGGTATATTTACGTATTGGATCCCCATTATTTACACAATCTATCAATTTGGTCCTAATTTTAATTTAATAAAATAAATTAATTATTCAATTAGGTGGTGACATAGACTTTGGCTATTTTTATTTAATTTGTTTAATTCATTTTCTTCCTCCAATCAGGTGATGAAACATGTCACCTGATTGGAAAAAATGAAAACAAGGAAATTGGACTTAGGCGGATTCAAACCAAGATACCCTTGGTGCAAGTGGTACACGTTTGACACTGGGCCAAGCATGGTTTTGTGATATGATGTGCAAAATTTAATATATGTGTTATATGGTTTTTAATGCTAGGAAAAAAGAACTAAGTGTGGTTTTAGGTGACTCAAACACACCACACTTATAATGCATAAAAACATCTAACCAATTAAATAAATCTAATAACTAAACTAAAGTTAACAACATTTTGTATATATTTTAAGAATTTATATCTAATACACTGGCGATGGAAAACTTTTAGTTTCCACAAGCGCCATAGTTTTAGGGTTTAGGGAATTAGTTTAGGGTAGAGGGTTTAGGGGTTTAGGTGCAAGGATTTAGAATTTAGGAGTAATTGTTAGAATTTAGGGTTTAGGTTTTAGTGTAATATGTTGAGGATTTAGGTTTAACATATACACCCTAAATTCTAACCCTAACCCCTAAATTCTATTCACAATATCTAAATTCTAAACTACTAAACCTAAACCCCTAAACCTTACACACTAAATCAACCCCTAAACCTTACACACTAAATCAAGTCCCTAAACCCTAAAATGAAAGCGTTTGTGGAAACTTCCAGTGTATCAAATAATTATCCATATTTTAAATTATAGTTAGTGCGCGATTTAAAATAAAAAATTTAAAATTATATTATGTTCGTGAGTGGATTCGCTAAATGAATTTCATATAATTTGAAATTTTGATTTTTTTATTTAAAAAAATTATATTTTTAAAAAATATTTAACAAATAAATTTAATATAATTTTAAATTTTGATTTTTTATATTAAAAAGGTAAAAAAATTATATTTTTAAAAAATATATTTAAAATTGAATTGAATTGAATTTTAAAATTTTTATTTTTATATTAAAAAACGATAAAAATATAATTCATTTAGCGAATTCAAACTTACTAACATAATATAATTTTTTATTTTTAATTAATTTAAAATATATAAAAAAAATTGTTAACTTTAATTTAATTATTAAATTTATTTAATTGGATTAGATGTTTTTATGCATCATAAGTGTGTTATGTTCGAGCATTTTAAAACCACATTTACTTCATTTTTCCTGACATTAACAATCAAATAACACATATATTAAATTTTGTACTTTAAGTCACAAAACCATGCTTGACCCAGTGGCAAATGCGTACCACTTGCACCAGGGGTATCCCAATTCAAATCTACGTGGGGCCAATTTCCTTGCTTTCATTTTTTCTTCCTATAATCAGGTGGTGACACGTGTCACCACCTAATTGAATAATTAATTTATTTTATTAAATTAAAATCAAGACCAAATTGATAGATTGTGTAAATAATGCATACCAAATGTGTAATTGTACTAGTTTATTTAACAGCTACGTCAGCATCTCTGTTATGTTTTAACGTTTGGTTGTTTGATTGAAACCACTTAAATAGTTACTTGGTAAAATTGCCAGAATTAAAAGTATAATGGTCAAATTTACACCAAACTTATAGTTAAGCGGTCATCTCTGTAGTTTACCCTTTTTTTAATATCTGTTGATGGGAAAACCTTAAATGGATCACAAAAGAAAACGTTAGACACCTATTTGACCTAAAATATAGTTCAGACACTTATATGAAAAAAAGTATAGTTTGGACACTTATTTAACTGTTAAGCCATCTGATTTTGGGCTTATCTTCCTTCGAACACCAAAAAAAAACTTAATAATGTCCAAACTATACATGATTTTTCATATAAGTGTCTAAAATATTTTTCGACCTAAATAGGTACTTAACACTTCATTCAATAATTTTAAAAAGTTTTTCCGTGACAGACGTTAAAATTTTTTTATTGTCTAATAAAAACACGACATGTAACTTTAGGGGTGTTCAATTGGTTGGTTTGGTTAATTGACCGAACCGAACTACCAAAAATCCATTAACCAATTTTTTTTTAAATTTTTTAACTGAACCGAACAAAAGTTTGGTTAATTCGGTCGGTTTTCGAATTAACCATTTTTAATAAAATTTTGGGTAAATTACACAAATGGTCACTAAACTATGTTAAATGATCTGTTTAGTCTTTGAACTTTCAGAAGTTATAAAACAACCATTAAACTTATCGAACTATTACAAAATGGTCATTCATTCATTGCACGTTGGAAAATATTGATAGATATTTAAAAGTTTAATGATCATTTTTAATAATTCAATAAATTTAGTGATCGTTTTGTGCTAATTTGATCAACTTTAATAACTATTGTATAATATATCAAAAAAAATTAATGATCATTTTATAATTTATAAAAGTTCAATGACTAAAAATAAATATATGTAATATATATAATATATAATATATAAAAATTTCGGTTAGTTCAGTTAATTAACCGATTTAGAATCGAATTAATCGATAGCCGAAATTTGAAAAAAAAAACATTAACTGTTAACTGACAGAACCTAAAATTAACCGACCGATTAACAAAAAAAATTTCTGTTCGATCGGTTAATTCGGTTAAAACCGAAATTTGAACACCTCTATGTAACTTATTTTTGTTATTTTTAAAATTTTTATTTTAAAAAATAAGAAAATTTATAATTTCTTTAAAAAGCACTACAATTTCTAACCCTAAATCGCTAAATTCATAAGTTGAATATGGTCGTCGATTTAGTCACCCTTTCATTCGCCAACCCTCCACAGTCGATAATCCCAACTTAACTTTATTAGAAAATCAACAAACGAGCGAGCAAATAAACCATGAATATGGAACGTTAAACCTTTAAGCGAGTGATGAATAACGAATGGACGGATGGCGAATGGAACTTTACGACTCGTGCGATGAGAGGAGGAAATTTCATCGTTGCAGCGGCAGTGTGGTGTTCGACTGCGATAGAACGCAGATTTAGGGATTTAGTTGTTATTTCGAAAAACATTAAAGTTTTGGTATTCTTTTAAAAATAGTAAATGCTTTTCTATTTTTTACTGAAAAAATAGGCCACGTGTCACGTTTTAATTGGATGATAATTTTTTTAACAATCGTTGACGAAAGAAGTTTAAAAGAATAAGAATAAAATGTTAGACACCTACCTGAATATTAAGCCAAAGAAAAATGAGGTTTCTCTTCCCACCCATACCAATTCCCAACTATAATACGGAGAGTTCTAATGTGAGAACTTACTCATTCATTCTTTTACCTTCATCCAACGGTCCAAAAAAATGTAAAACTTCTAAGTTTTACATAGTGTAAGAGGATCATATCTCTATATGGGTTAGGATCCACTTACATTGTGTAAAACTCAATTACTTTTACATATTTTTTGGACCGTTGGATAATAGTAATAAATGTCTAAGATTATCTTTCTTATCTTTTTTTTCAAGTGATAATCTTCATATTTTCTACTGTTAAGCTCATTCATGCATTTACATTCATTTAACGGTCCAAAAAAGTATAAAACTTTCAAGTTTTATATAATGTAAATGGGAAAATAGATTAACATCGATATTTGTAATAATTACGAAGTAAATTATATTAATATCGATATTTATAATTTTCATAAAAAATAGTTGCTAAAACTATTGTCGATTATATAAAATATTGAAAAAATTTCAGAATTTATTGCAAGTATGAAATAATTGTTCAAGTGTGTCAAAGATGAGTTGTTCAAGTTTTTCAGAATTTATGTGTTGGTTTTGTGTAAAATTGCAGGTTATAAATATTTCTCTTGCAAAATTACATTTTAGTCAAAATAATAGGAAAAATTACCATAATATCGTGGTTGATTTTTTCCCCTAAAATATGGTTGAATCAGGATTAATTCTAGATATATGGTGATTTACTGTTCGATTTAGAACTCTGATAGTTTTCTATCCGTTTTGAACAGTGATTTGTGGAAAAATAAAAAAAAATCACTTAAAATCGGATAGCTTTGAATCTATTTTTGAATATTGGTTTTATTTTTTTTTGCCACGTGGTAGCATGGGAGGGCACCAGGTACTGTTCAAAAACAGGGTGCCCTCCACCCAAGTTTCAACATTTTTTAATTGCACAGTGCATGCGCAGTGGTGCAGTCTTATTTGGTTGAAAGTTTGCATGCATGAAACATGCAGGCTGACAGGGGAGGGGGTAGGCTGGCAGGGGGCATGCATGCCCAACTTTCACGTGAAGCTGGGCAGCAACCCCTTTAATTTTTTTGTATATATATATATATGATATAGGGAAGAATATGATATAGAGAAGAAGAAGAGAGGAGATTGTCGGTTTAGAGAAAAAATTGAGTGAGTTTGAAGTTATATTCGAGAGAGTTTGAAGATATATTCAAAGACGGTAAAAATCTGAAGTATATTTGTTTGATAAGATATGTATTTTTTTATTTTGATGTTTGATGTTTGAATTTTTTATGTTTAAATATTTGGAGAAAATAGAATTAATTAGTAGATGTGTAATTGTTTAATTTATGGTTTAAGAAAAAACATTTTTTATATTTATTATTTTTAATGTAGTAGATTTAAACTAAAATATCATTATAAAATTTTGTTTGTTTAGTTTATTATGTTTATTAATAGTAGATTGTGTAATGAAAATTTTGAGAAAATAGAGCAAAGAAGAAAGAAGAAGATGTGGAGAAAATTTTGTAAGTAGATAAGATATATGTATTTTTTCTTAATTTTGAAGTTTGATTTTTGAATGTTTTTATGTTTGAATATTTTGGAGAAAATAGAGTTAAATTAGTAGATGTGCAATTATTTAATTTACGGTTTAAGAAAGAAAATGTTTTTATGTGTATTTTTTGAATGTAGTAACCGAGAAAATTGGAGCTCGGATTCATGGTTTGTGGTATCGGTGGCTAAGATGTCATAATCCAGTCAGATATTCCGCAATAGCTCTCGAAGATAATACAGATGTGGGAATAATGATTGTAGAGCGTGAATCTATGGATATTCAAAATGTCGAGTTGTTTGATTAGGTACGTAGTATTC
This sequence comes from Hibiscus mutabilis, assembly GCA_019671005.1. Classification (NCBI taxonomy): domain Eukaryota; kingdom Viridiplantae; phylum Streptophyta; class Magnoliopsida; order Malvales; family Malvaceae; genus Hibiscus; species Hibiscus mutabilis. The sequence goes on from CM033731.1 coordinate 46,530,529, forward strand.
CCGGCCCATCCAGAAACGTAGTTGTGGAATGTAGTCAAATAGGTTTCGGTAACGAGTTTGATATGTCCGGAGGTAGTTTTGTGGCAATGTTGACAAGCGGGCCGACTATTGATCTGAATGTTGATCTAATTGTTGATGCTAATGTTGAGAACCTACGAGGTCGATAGGGAGAATCACTTGAAGATTCTAGCGAAGATGAAGATATTGAGGATCCCAATTTGTTCCCTGATGACGTTGGTGATGCCCCTGATTTTGGTGTTGGAGAATTCGTTCTGACCAAGGACGACTTTACATTGTATGAACCTCCTGCTCACATGAACTCGATGGATTTTGATGCGATGAGGGTGTCACAATTCCCGGATATGCCACAATTAACTTCGAGTCAGCATGGTGCATTATTTGATGGGCTTCAATTTAATTAAAAGAATGAAGCTATGTTGGCAATTAAATAGTATAGCATCATGTAGTATGTGGACTACGTAGTTGCAGAATCCATCTCGAGGACTTTCTTTGCGAAGTGTGTGAAATATGGAGAAGGGTGCAATTGGAAGATTCGAGTATCGAAGCTTAAGAAGATAGCTCGTTGGGAGGTCACAAAGTACAACGACGATCACACATGTGTGAAATATGGACAATGACTACACTAAATTGGACTCGAGCGTAATAAGCCATCACGTGATAAAGTTGGTCGAAGCAAATCTAAGGGTTCCCGTTTCAGCAATTCAGGCAACCATTACGCAGCAATTTGAATATCAAATAAAATACAAGAAGGGTGGCGTGCAAGGGATAAGGTATTGCATTCGGTGTATGGTGATTCCGATAAGTCGCACAATGAACTACCAACTTTATTGATAGCAATGGCACATTTCATCCCAGGTACCTTAGTGAGGTATCAAACAAATGATGCATACGACTGACAAGGCCAACTGTTTCAAGGGTATCAATTTTTCCATCGACTATTCTGGACGTTCAAACCATGCATTGAAGGCTTTCTATTTTGTAAACGTATGATCCAAGTTGATAGAACGTGGTTGTACGGGAGATACTCTCATGTACTGTTGGTAGCCGTTGCACAAGATGGTGATAACAACGCCATTTCGATTGCATTTGCAATTATTGAGGGTGAGACGACTGAAACTTGGAATTTCTTTTTAACCAATTTAAGTGACCATGTCGTCCGAGAAGATAGGGTCTGCATTATCTCTGATCAAGAAACATCTATCAAAGCAACAATTAATCGAGAGAGAAGTCGTTGGACACCTCTGCACGCATCTCCCTGCATACTACGTTCGTCACATCGGTAAGAACAGCTACGAGCAGTTTAAAAATCAATACCTTCGCAATGAGATTTTAAGCATGAGTAAGTATCATTTTTTCAAAATCTGTTATATGTTGTTATGTGCTTTGATTTTTCTAGATGTTAACAACACATATTATGGCACAGGGTATCAACTACTACGGCCAGAATTTGAGAGGAAGATAGCGAATTTATAGAAATACAACGAGCGTGTCTGAAGTTGGGCCAACAATATCGAAAGAGAAAGATAGGCCCAATCATATGACGAAGGTGGTAGACGATACGGGCAAATGAAAACCAACCTTGTGGAGTGCATAAATGAAGTACTGAAAGGATCACGTCATCTCCCTATAGCAAGCTTGCTGACAGAAACGTACTACCATTTGGCTAAGGTTTGGTCTGTTAAAGGGAAGCACGTCCAGTCCTTAATAAACAGGGGACAACGTTGGGCTCCTACTATTGTGACAAAATGGATAAGAATGTGAAGAATGCAACATCGCTAACCGTTTACGCATTCGACCGAATGAATCAGACTTTTGATGTAGTTGGTTCTAGAACCCGGAACGAAGAACGCTACTCAAATGTATTTTGATTCGATTTTAAACGTACGTGGTGTGACTGTAGCGAGTTCCAGGCGTGGCGATATCTATGTGCTCATGCACTTGCAGCATGTATGTTCATCAATGTTGACCCGTACACATATGTTGATTAATGCTTCAGTCTCAACTAGATGTTAGATATTTACGGAATTGAATTTCCACCGATTCCCAAATTCAATGTATTGGCCGTCAGTAGAGCATGAAAAATGGTTACCGGATCCTACACTTTGTATAACTCCAATTGGCTGACCTAGATCGACTCGCATCTACACTAGTATGGATCTTCATCACAAAGAGAATGGACAACGAAAGAGATGAACTATATGTAGGGCTGAAGGTCATTCGAAATCAAAATGTCCAAATGAACCAATATATGTGCCTATACCTCGATGATTTATTATCTTTTTATTCAAAAATACATATTGTTTGTATTTGAAAATTTTATGTTTGTATTTCAAAATGTCCAAAAACATTTTTCACTTTGTTTGTTTTAAATTTTTTAACTTCGATTTGGTGTGGTTTGTAATTTTTACAAATTATACATAAATTTAGTTTAGTTTGGGTTTTAATTTTAATCACACTTAAGGTTAAATATTAAATAACTAATAACTAAAGATAATTACTGAACAATAAAACACAATGAAAAATAAAAAAAAACAATAACCTTCAAATTCATATTGAAATGCCTCTAATGTATTGCACAAAGTACATAAAATCATTTTTTCTTGTGTAATTTCTGGTCGTGAAGTGGTTCGGTCGAAAGATAAGAACGCGGCGGTCATCGAGCACGTTGTGGCCTCTGTGGTGCCATGTGATCCTCTTTAGCATCATCTTCAGTGTAGCTCACCTCCTCATTCACTAATGGCATAAGAAGCGGTGTTGTGAACAAAATCCATGTAACCGTTCTGGCCTCCCATAATCTCTAGCGAATTTAGGAAATTTTGCATTTCCTGAAAACCCATGTTTTGTCCAAAGTTCGAGTAAATGGGTGACTATGGAGGAAAAAACTCAGGTGTGTATAAAACAGCATCATCAAACCCGTGAGTATCTGAAGAGCACGGGCCAACTTCTGGTTGTACATATGTAGGAGCCGGTTCCTTTTCCCATATAACTATTGGGCCCACTTCTGGTTGTACCCACGTTGTTGGCCAACCTTCGGGGTTTTGACTCCACACGGGATTTTGAGATGCACCCGCTGCACTCTTTGAGGATTCACTCTTACTGCCGTATTTTTTCTTATATTTTTGACATTCTTCCCGTCCATCGACCGTAGTTAAGTACGACATTCTATTATTAAGAAAATATATCAGGTACTATGACCGCTCTTCGATTGGCGCGCGAAATGGTAACGTTGAAGCTCTGTTGTTCCACATATTAATGTACTCGGCATGTATGACTTCCCAATTTACTTCTGCCCTGCCGCGTCCATCATAATCGTGCAGATGGTCATGATTAATTTGAATATACGGAATCGGCTGGTGGAAGCCAAATTGCCTCAGCACCCTATCGGCAAACTGGAACTCGACAATCGCAAAGTGGATTAACGGTGTAACACTTCACCACAGAGTAGAATCCTTCATCAGATCATCCGGCACAAAAATACGATCATCGTTGTACGACATCCAAATAAACTACAAAATAAATATTATTATAATAAAACGTCTAATTATAACATAAATAATAAATTGTTAAAATTTAACCAATACATTTAATCAGATACCTGATCTTGATAGTACAAATCAATCTGAGCTCTAAATACTCTCAAGTTGTTATTCGCCAACCCCGTGTGCGCTTTTTTCTCACACCATCTGCATACAAATCACAAAAATGATTTAAAAATAAATAAATTTAATTTAAAAATTCAACTCCAAATCAGGATAATTACCTGACGACAAGAGGGAACTGAATCAGTGTTCGAGTAATCGATGTCCAAAAGGGAAGTCGCTGCCAAGCCCACACTTGCAGCAACAGCAAACATCCACCAATACCCCGAACCTTACGACCATTTTCTATTTTAGCGCCCTTGCACAACTCACGATACAAGAACACTAATATGGCCGATCCCCAACTATATTTAGCAACTTCCCACGGATATTTCAAAAATGGTAGATAATGTGTATTAACAAGATTGCCAGATTTATCCAGCATCAGTATACCTTCAATGAGTTGCAGAATATATGCTCGACTGGCATTATAAACCGCATCAACAGAACTACATTCACCGAGTTTAAATTCACTTTGCAACCAACTCATTTTTACACGAGATCCACTCAAATTTCCTGGACCCAGCACCTTCCCAAGGTATTTGAAGCAAAGTGCTTCGGCTGAATCTTTTGTCTGTTCGATTAATGGTGCCCCGTTTACCGGGACCCCGATAAGCATGATCACGTCTTCAAGTGTGATCGTGCATTCCCCACACGGCATATGGAACATATGGGTTTCTAGCCTCCATCGCTCAATCAAAGAGGCAATCAACCCGGGCACCAGCTTGTACCCTCGAATAAAGGTCGCATGATAAAATCCATAACTTTGCAACCATTCAATGATTCTATCATCCGGATGATTTTTGGCCATGGTCAGATAATGCTTAAATGTATCCTCCGCATCCTGTAATTAACACATTAATAAATAAATATTGTTAACAAACAAAAAAGTAATTGAATTTTTAATAAATAAATTATTAAAAAATCTGTACCACCTCATCAACCGTGAGACTAGTAATGTGCCAATCCTGTAATCGCAATAGAGGAGCTTCACCAGCCATCCTACAAGAGAATAAATAATTTATTAAGACCCGTAACTAATCTACTACATTAAAAAAATTACATTATTACATCTACTACTAACTAACTAACTCTATTTTCTCCAAATATTCAAACATATAAAAAATTCAAACATTAAATTTCAAAATTAAAAGAAATACACATCTTATCTACTTACAAAATTTTCTCCAAATCTTTTTCTTCTTATTTGTATCACATTTTTATAATAAATTTATTTAAAACATTTGATTTGATTTACATAACAATTTTCCCAAAATAATATTATATCATTTTTTAATTTTTAATTAATGCCAATAGATAAAGTTTATCATTATTTTAAATTATTAATTTCTTAATTAATGCCAATAGATAAAGTTTATCATTTTTAAAATTTATAAATAAGAAAAATATATTAGTATAAAATATTTAATTATTTTTATTATATAAAAATATATAATTAATCAAATAAAAAAAAATTAAAGACGTAAATATACGTGCAATGCACGTGTCCAAGAAACTAGTTTTAACCCAAATACTGGAAAAATTACCAATTAATATTTGAATTAATATTACCAATTAAGTGATAATAATAAATAAAAAATAGAAAATTGGTCAAATTAATATAATCTTGGAGTTGTTGCCTATTCGTTCAAATTTTAAATAGATCGAATTAAGATAAGCTAATTAACTGATTTATATCCGGGATTCGAATTTCAATATTTATTTTAAAATATTATTGTTATAACACTATTTAATCAAAATAAATAAATTTTAAATATATGGAATTAAGATATGCATTCAGTCCCTAACATGCCAAAAGAAAATTTTGTTTCACTACTCAGAAAAAACACCATTTAATTAGGAAAGGAAAAAACACGTTTTTGTTTAAATATTTTATAAATTATTATTTTATGAGCATGTTCGGGAAATAAATATTTTTAATTATAATACACAAATTTAACATAAAAATTCAAACATTAAACTTTAAAATTAAAAAAATACATGAATGAAAAATACTTACTTCTTAGGAAACCGAGAAGATTATAAACAAACGTACTTCAGATTTTTACCGTATTTGAATATATCTTCAAACTCTCTCTAATATAACTTTAAACTCTCTCGAATATAACTTCAAACTTTCTGAAATATAACTCTCCAAACAGACACTCTCCTCTCTTCTTCTTATTCTCTATATCATATTCTTCCCTATATCATATATATATATATATATAATTAAAGGGGCTGCTGGCCAGCTTCACGTGAAAGCTAGGCATGCATGCCCCATGACAGCCTGCCCTCTCCCCTGCCAGCCTGTATGTTTCATGCATGCAAACTTTTAACCAAATAAGACTGCACCACTGCGCACGCACTGTGCAATTAAAAAAAACTGTTGAAACTCGGGTGGAGGGCATCTCGTTTTTGAATAGTACCTGGTGCCCTCTCATGCTGCCACGTGGCAAAAAAATAAAACTACTATTTAAAAATGGATTCAAAACTATTCGATTTTAAGTAATTTTTTTATTATTTTTTCACAAATCATTGTTCAAAAACAGATAGAAAACTATCCGAATTTTAAATCAAATAGTAAATCACTATATATCTAGAATTAATCATGATTCAACCATATTTTGAGAAAAAAATCAACCACAATATCGTGGTAATTTTTCAATAAATAAAAACCATTCAACCTAAAAAAAACTAGTATTTATTTTACGTTACTTTTGGCCTTAAAAATATTTTTGAAAACGATACAAAACAGACCAAAACAACACAATCTTTGCGTTGAACTACTCTTTCTACTGTACCTTCCAACGAGGCCTTCAAAATTTCTGAAACAGTGTCTCATCTGAGAAAATAAAAAAAAAATTCCAAGGAAAAAGAAACCATGTCTACTGATGATAACGGTAATAATATCATTCCCAGAGATTCAGATGCCTCCACCGACAACCCTTCGCCGTCCTCTCCTCCAGCGGTTGCTCCGGTCCCTCTGACTTGGCCCTCCGATGGCCAGCTCAGCCTTGATTGGATCCAGCACCTAATATCGGCGTTCGACTGGGGTTCAAAAAATCTGCCCCCCTCTTCCTTCCCCACGGTGTTTCCAGTTCCCGTTTTCGATGCCCTCGTTCTTACAGCTTCTAAGATCCTCCACAAAGAACCAAATTGCCTCCGAATCGAGGCCCCCGACGCCGATTCAACGGTTGTGGTGGTCGGCGATCTTCATGGGCAATTGCATGATCTTCTCTTCCTCTTCCAAGATGCTGGCTTTCCTTCCGAAAATCGGATCTTTGTCTTCAATGGGGATTATGTTGACAGAGGAGCTTGGGGTCTTGAGACTTTCTTGCTCCTGCTAGCCTGGAAGGTAATTCCATTTTTCAAATATTCTTTACAAAGAATTCACTTTTACAACACTTGTTTTAGTATCTATAAGTACCATCTTTCATACGCTGTTTGTAAATGATTTTGACCCTTCAACTAGAACATTAACATAACTTCTTAACACTCGTGATTATGTAATAATTTATACATTAGCAGCTGTGATTAGCATGTTGTTTTCTTTTTCCTTAATGCTTGTCAGAAACTAAGTTGATTTCTTTTTCCTTAAATTGCATTGGATTTTGATGTTTGCTGTGATTTTTTTATTAGTGAAACTGAATTCTATCTACCGTTTTGATAATTAAGTAATCTTTGACAAGATATCACATTCTTCTAGGTTTTCATGCCACATAGAGTGTATCTCCTTCGTGGAAATCATGAATCCAAGTACTGTACATCTACTTATGGATTTGAGAAGGAAGTTTTGTCAAAGTATGGGGATAAAGGTAAGCATGTGTATCACAAATGTTTGGGATGCTTTGAAGGACTTCCTTTGGCTTCTATAATTGCTGAGCGTGTATATACTGCTCACGGGGGGCTTTTCCGCAGCATTGCTGTCACCCCTTCCAAAAGGACAAAAGGGAAGAAGAACCGTAGGATAAATCTTGTCCCTGAAGCCAATGCGTTACATCTTGGTTCTTTGGAGGACTTATCTAAAGCTCGAAGATCAGTCCTTGATCCTCCTTGGGAAGGACAGAATTTGATTCCCGGTGATGTGCTATGGTCAGATCCATCAATGAAACCTGGTCTTTCCCCTAATAAGGAGAGAGGTATTGGGTTGTTATGGGGCCCTGACTGCACGGAGGAGTTTTTAAAGAAGTTCAAACTAAAGGTATTATCATAATTATGCCTTCAATACATTTTTTATTTAAAGCTTTTGGGGTCAAATTTTACAGTTGATTTGTTATCGTATAGTAAGTTATTTTGTCTCCACTCTCCATCCGCATTAGAAATGACATTTAAGCATTCTGATGTTTGGTTAGTATTTTTAGAAGGTGACTGTTATTTCTCTCTGTAGACATGCTGTTTATGTCCCTAGTTCTACATTTATTAAGAGAAGGGGATGTTATCATTCCAGTTGAAGATGTTCTTAGGTGCTTCCCATCCTTTAACATCATGCATTCAATCTGCAATTTAGTGTTAGAAGAAACTGCTTGAATTGATAAACTGTGGTCGTCCGTCGTTGGTTTTCTAATTGAAGGCTGTGAAAATGAGAAAAATGCAGCTCAGGTTGGACAAGTGATTTTTCATGTTCAAACCTGCGTAGTTCATGGAGTTTGACGTATAAATTAGGTATTGACCCTGATATATTAGTATGTAGGAGTGGAGTTGGCAGTGGTTCTGGTATGAGCTGGACAATTTTGAAAGACCATCTTATACAAAATTTTGGCCTAGATTTGAGTCTAAATCTAGAAGGGAATATATTGGCTAAATGGCAAATTAGTTTTTCTGGTTGAGCATTTCATGTCTATGTTATGCGCAGGAAGATAATGCTTATTATTAGTCTACATCTGGAAGCAGTTAGAACATGCGTATCTATTATACTGTTAGTTAGGACTACTTACCTGTCAAAACTTGCACTTCGGTTGCTAGTGTGGAGTGCTAGTAAGAGAATAACTTGATGCTGTAATCTAAATTTTACACTCTAATTTCCTGTCAAACTTTGTTGTTCTTTTTGTGCAATAAACTTGCCTGTAATTGATTTTTTTTCTTCTAATTGTTTGAGTTAAATTCAGTCATATGTTATAGCGATTCTTTTATTTTATAATTGCACATTATTCATTATAACTATTAATTTTATGAGCTAGCTCTTCCTTAGAGTTGCAAAAAATTTAGAGTGTGGTTGTTTTTGGGTGCAATTGCCTCAGCTAATTATCAGATCACATGAAGGACCTGATGCAAGAGAAAAGCGGCCTGGTCTTGCAGGAATGGATGAAGGATACACCGTAGATCATGATGTGGAATCGGGGAAACTGATAACCGTGTTTAGTGCTCCGGACTACCCGCAATTTCAGGTATCTTTGTGATCTCCAATGGTTTACTTGTTGTCATCCCTTAAGATTTAATTGTCTGGTTTCTGATTTTGATTCTCGACAGCAAATGACAAATTATGTCCATGTTTTGGCTTACGTTTCATCCCCACATCCTTTTAAATATTTTCTAAGGATCTGTACCTAGACTTTATAAACTGTTATTTTTTGTGGTTAACATGCGGGTGTGTAAGATGTGGTATCTTATGATATGATATCATTGAAGTGTTTTAGAAGGCTTGAATGTCCATAAATGTATCATCGGGATTCAATATTAGAAGTAAGAAGGCCGATTTGTTTTTTTGGACATGGTTAGATTGAAGTTGTTTTTGGTATTTTCTATGCGTATAAGGCTTTTGTTAGTACAAAGTAAAAATAAGGCCTGTCTAGTACGGAGTAATCAACAATAATAAGAACATATATTCTACCCTTGTGCGCTATTTAGGAGATGCGTAGATCATTTAGAATTAGAACAAGGTCCTTTAACAACTCACATTTGGCATATGCTTATGTTTTGTTGTTTCCCCCATTCTTCAAAGGCACTTTTATTTGTTCCCGGCTTTTCTTATCTCAACTATGCTCATCTTTTTGTTGATGGTGGTCCTAGTTGTCTAACATTGAGTTCCAGCATTTATCGTTTAGGGTCATTGTCATCATTATGAAATTTTACTTAATTGTGTTACTATGAAGTAGTGGATTTACAAAAAATTAATCATGTCCTATCCTTATAGCTTATCCGTTATATTATCTTGTCTGCCACTAAGGGTGTGGAATTTAACTACTTGCACATCTCATACAAACATCACTTACAGTCACGGAGGAAAGTAACGGCAATAAATATGACACATTACCTATAACTGTTGAAGATCCAGGGTTAGCATATAAGTGTGTCTATCTATTTTATATCGGCATTAAATATAGAGGAAACTTAAGATAAATATTTGCTGTGGGAGTGCCATATTCTTGATATATCTCGTATCTGGTTGTATTTGACTCGTATATTCTTTCTATGATGCAGGCAACAGAAGAGAGATACAATAACAAAGGAGCATATGTAGTACTGAAGCCCCCGGATTTTGATAGCCCCGAATTCCATAGTTTTGAAGCAATTACCCCAAGACCCAAGGTATCGAACTTGCTTCAATAAAATGTAAATTGCCACCAATAATATTGCGGTTAAAGCATATCCTAATCCAAAAGACCTTAAAGACCAAAATATGCTTGTATTAACGGGTGTAGATTTGGTAATCGATTGCAAGGATAACCTTATTGGACGAAACATATATGTTAATTTAACATAAAGATTAATGCAGGGGACAGAACCTAACCTCCACATGTGCAGGTGAATGCATACTATGACTTTGAGGAGGTGATTGATTCCGATGAAGACTTGGACTTAGCTTCAATGGTACCCGAATTGTAATGTCCCTGATCTATATGCTTTTCACAATCATTATTTTGAGATATGTACATGGTATTAATGGATTTTCATTAGTATATGGTGTTGATTAATGATGATGATGATTTTTTGGTATCAACAAGCATGCTGTATTTTTTCACTTTGAAGCTGTTAGTATTGCTATAGGTTTTAAAAGAAACCTAACCTTTTGTGAATTCTTGTTTTTTCTGAAATTATATGATTGTTCTTGGTTCACTTGAATTTGACGAATATTACATATTTTAGTATTTGAATATGAATATGGTATTATACATTTAGCTAATTTTCATGAGATTTTTGTTACGTGTCATCGTTTCATTGGTTGTTGAAAATGCGAATTGTCACGGGGTCATACATGTCTGATGGATGTGCACCTCTTTTTCTTTTCAACGTGGGATTAATGACCTCACCTCTTCAAGTGTGACATTCTTCCCCACTCAACCTCGTGACTTCCTCGAGCCATTGTCACGGTTGTTCACCCTGCCTACCCTACTCATGGGCGCTCGGCGTGAAATAGGGCAGTTAAAGGATCGTTTTGATACCACTTATCACGGGACCATTACTCTCTTCCCAAAGACATGTTTGATAGGATGTGCAGGGCCACCGTTTATATATTATGGAACCTCTCTTTCTTTTTCGATGTGAGATTAATGATCCCGCCTCTTTTTAGGTGTGACAAAATCATCAATTAAACTTGTAATGTCACGTGTCAAATATACATATACTAATTATCACTTGATTTAGTAATATTACAAGACATTAAATACGTTAAACATCTAGAGTTTAATTTCGATATTGTGAATAAAGCAGATTGAATTAAAGAGTTATTTTCATAATAAATTTGTATTACATGATCCAAATTAATCTACCAAAAAAATTTAGTTGCAATTAATTAAAGTCGTTTTTGAAGAGAAACACTTCACTTAACATATAAATAAATTAAAAATATCCATTTACTATAATTATCCTTTCTTTTTCATGTTTGTGGTAGGAAGATGCTGGGTTTATGTTAAAAAAAATCAACTACCAAATAAATAAAGGGTAAAACTTTGATACACAGGCTGTGTAAAATTAAATTTACACACGCTTATGTATTTACACTATAAAAACTTAAATCTTAAATTCCTAACCAACCCTAAAAAACTAAACACTAAACCTTAAACTCTATACACTAAATTCTAAACCCTACAACCTTAAACCCTAAACTAAAACCCCAACCCCTAAAACTAAAAGACATGTGTAAACTAAAATTTACACGACCTGTGTATCAAAGTTTTTTTCATAAATAAATATCCATTAATTAAAGCAGCGATAGAATAAGAATAGTCAGTCTGTGTAGATAAAAATCTTTATGGAACAGAGAAAATGTTAAAAAATAAAGTTGGTTTAGCCGACACCCAAATCTTCGGCATTTTTATATCAAAAACCCTTTTTAAATATTTTATTAAAATAATACTCCTTTATCAGTATTATTTAAAAAAATAACTTTCAAATCGACCATGTAAGAATATTTTACGTTCTGCAAAACGTAATTATGAACCTTGCTTTCTGTAAGACGCGAGGTTCGTCCTACGTGGAAAGACTTTTCAGATATCACAATTTAAAATTAAGGATAAAAACTTCGTGTTCTGCGCATGGCGAAGGCCCTGAGAAATTAAAATGGCGGATAAATTTATCGCGAGATTTATTATAGGGAACTCGCTTTCTGCAGAAAGCGAGTTCCTCTTGACCGTTTGAATACAAATCTTTAATAAATGAAAGATGATGTTTATCTTAAATAAAAATCTAATTTCACCTAATTATTCTAATTATTTGAAAGACGATATTAGGAGATGGGAAATCTTAATTATTTGAAAAAATCCTAATTATTTTAATTTAAATTAATTATCCTTAAATAAGAATCTTTAATAAAAATTCTTATTTTCTTTAAATAAAAATTGTAATTATTCTAAAATATGGGAAATAAAAAAATTTATATTTATTAGGATCATAATTTTGTCCAAAAGAAGATCATATTTAAAAAAGATGGTATTTAAAAAAGATCATCTTTAAATCTTTAGATGCTAAATATTATTTTTTAAAATATTATATTTAAAAAAATAAAAAAAAAATTAAACTTTTTAAAAGATCGTAATTATTAAAAATTGATTGGTAGGATTTAATAAATAATTTAAAAGATCCTAAATATGTTAAAGATCATACTTTTTTAAAGATCCTAATTAAATATTTGTTAAAATTTAAAATTTGTACTATTAGTATAAAATAAATAAATATTAGGAAAAAATAAAAAATTGAATATCCTATTGATCCTAATTGAATATCATATTAAAATACCCTAATGATCTTAATGAGATATCAAATTAAAATAAATAAGAAAAAAAATCTGAAGAAAAAATTTTAAAATTTGAAAACTCTGGAAACTCGCTTTTTACATAACGCGAGTTCCTTTCTAACAGGTTGGAATTGATTTGAATTGAAAAGTCGCTTCTTTTTAGGGACCTCGGGTTTTGCAGAGCGCGAGTTCCATTGAAGTCGCTTCGCAAGGGGTGCGAGGACTCTTATAAATAGGGGTCTATTTTGTCTGAATTTTCTCACATCTCATCCTCATTTTTCTTCTACTTTATCTACTATTCGATATTATTTTTAAAGAGTTTGAATATTCGATATTATGACGGGTTACTGAGACTGGATCATAGACACGTGTTCGACTTTGGTGGAGAAATGCAGAGGTAAAATCTTTTTTTATTTAGTTAATTACTTTTTATTAATTTTTATTTTTATTTAGTTATTTATTAATTTTAAATTTGTAATTTGAAGCATTATGAACATGCGTTGACTTGTTACCTCAACCGTATCATGGCTCCACCATATCCGAATATTGTTCCATATTTGGAACAAGTCGGTTTTAGCCTTGTTTGCACTATAATTGGAGGAACGAAGTTGCACCGCCCGTTGATAAATACGTTCCTAGAAAGGTGGAGGCCAGAGACACACACATTTCATCTTCCATGTAGTAAGGCTACTATTACGTTACAAGTTGTTGCATTGCATCTTGGTCTGCCTATTGACGGCGAGGTTTTAACCAGTTTTGCCGAAGAAAACTGGCCCGCCGTGTGTGCTGATTTGCTCATAATGCCTTCAGACAAGTTGGATGGTGGTAAAATTTTATAACTTTTTTGAACAATAATTTTACAGACCTACCCTGAATGCTGATTAAGAAAATAATAAGGTTAATATAATTTTTATTATTTATTTTATCATTTTATTTTATTGAAAATAATTTTATATCGGCAGTTATTATTTTTACAGTGGTTTGCTCATGCCCATATTCTACGAGTTATTGGGGGATCTTGATGCCAGACAAATCCCGCAATAAAGTGCATTTAATGTGGTTGCTTCATCTACGCAGTTTTGAAGAATCCAGAAATAAGAGTTGGGGAGCGGCAGTCTTGGCATATCTATTTAGGGAGCTATGTAAAATCATCGACCCGTACAAACATGTCATTGGATGGTATATTTTGTTGCTGCATTCGTGGGCTTGGTTTCGAATGTTGTTTTTATGCCCGACGCTTAAACAGCTGACACCATTCTAATTTTCACTTATTCGGAGGTACTAATAAATAATAAACTAAGTTTATATTATAAGTTTTTTATAATATGACAATAATTAGATTTTTTATGAACGAATGTGGCGTGTTTCATTATCTCACGTGGGACTACCAACAAGTCAGTGAGATTATAGACTATTAATCTATAAGAGAGATGGGTAGTATTTTTAATCGATTTTATTTTTTAATTTAAATTTTTTTAAATCGAGTTTATCTAACTTAGTTAACGAAAATTTTGTGTAGTTCATATGGATGTTGTATGATTATCCTGATATTGCGGTATATATTCTACCGAAAATGTTAGGAATTTTTTATGCGGCAAAATAACCAAAGCGATAACGACATAGACTAAGACATGCACATGATACAATATTAACGTGGTTCAGCATAGACTACCTCCACGGACGAGAGAAATCAATCCACTAATAACGTAGAGAACCCGAAGAGTACAAATACATGATAACCCATGTAATCTCATAACCCGGTGTACAAATCCCATGACCCGGTGGAACCAAAACACTCTTCCCAACATCCCTACAATGCCCATCTCTACAACGTAGGCACAATAGTTGTAGAGAACCTAAAAGTGATTTCATCTCTCTAGAGAATAATTATCTCTAATTCTCATTTTCTTGTTCTCTTATTCTCTCATAATTCAAAAGGTTAAACCTAGTCTATATTTATAGACCCAAATACTTGGTCACCAAGAAATTTTATTCAATAAGATATCTACCTAAAATAGATATTTACTCATTAAAGTAAATCCTAATTACCAAGTAATTTTCAACCACTAGAATTACAATAAAACCCAATTTAATTACCAATTAGAATTTGAGTCAAAGTATAACAAATCTCCAATTGACACAAATTCTTTTCGAGTATTGGTCTTCAAGTCTTCAATAGCTTCAATTTTTACGTAAGCCAAATATCCGTTGAAGCACTTCCGCCAAGTCTTCAACAACTCTAATTCTTACGAAGTATCCGTTGAAGCACCGTTGAATTTTGATAATTACTCCTCCTGCAACTCAAAGCTCGTTGCAGCAATACTCCTCTGGCGTGTCTCCAATATCGCACTGCAAAATTCGCAGCAAAAATTCTTCCACAATCGCGTAGCTCGAACCATAGCTCATGATACCATTTGTTAGGAATTTGTTATGCGGCAAAACAACCAAAACAATAACGACATAGACCAAGACATGCACATGAGACAAGATTTAACGTGGTTCAGCATAGCCTACCTCTACGGACGACAGAAATTAATCCACTAATAACGTAGAGAACCCGAAGAGTACAAATATATGATAACCCATATAATCCCATAACCAGTGTACAAATCCCATGACCCGGTGGAGCTAAAACACTCTTCCCAATATCCCTACAATATTCATCTCTACAACATAGGCACAATAGTTGTAGAGAACCTAAAAGTGGCTACATCTTTCTAGAGTAATTCCCCCTCTCTTGTTATCTCATTCTCTCATAATTCAAAAGGTTAAACCTAGTCTATATTTATAGACCCAAATATTTGGTCACCAAGAAACCTTATTCAATAAGATATCTAACTAAAATTGATATTTACTCATTAAAGTAAATCCTAATTACCAAGTAATTTTCAACCACTAGAATTACAATAAAACCTAACTTAATTACCAATTAGAATTTGAGTCAAAATATAACAGAAAATATTGCGGACTTCTCACGTTTGGATGTTGAGGGTCCCGCTCATACACTATGAAATAGTTGAGTGGCATCTTACCGACCACGTGCTGCGACAATTCAACTGTGTCCAAGGGATTTCGGACCCACCACTAAATATGAATGAATTACATAACTTAATGCGACAAGGGAAGACGAATGTCTATTGGGGGCATTATCACGCGGTGTGGATAGACGAGTGGATGATAAGATTTGGTAGGTGGCCCCTCATTTGTAAACCCATTATGGACCACAGTGTTCCATATAAATATATGTAGTGGTACGAACAAAATACGAAGCCGCATATACTAACCCCAGATGAGCGCGGACAAGAATTAGATGTACCTCCCACAAACTGCATGCCGACATAATGTGGTACTAGAATGAGAAAACAAAGCTAGAGAAGAAGAATACACGCTCTAGGAGCCTCGTCATTGGTAACAACACAAGCACCTACCTAAGACACCGATGGCAACACCCACATTCATACACTCTACTTATTCATTATTTTACCCCATGGGTAGTAGTCCATCATTTTATCATATGAGGAGTTTGTTCGAAGGTTTTTTCACGGACGCGTTTTGTCTTTTTATAATGGTTCCTTCAATATATTATCAGACATTGCCTTCTGCATATGTTCCTCCAGTCTTTCAATTTCCACCATTGGCAACACAGTTCGAATTCGATATTGTTGAGCAATAGCTGTCGCAAAGCTTATTCTACACCGGTCCTAATGCCAACGGTGGTACTCCAAATGCATATGGGGATGATGATGATGATAAAGATGATGGAGCACCCCCTATTCGAATGAATTCACATCGAGATCGTCGTCTACCACAGTGCGATATGGGTGGACATAGGCGTCATTAAGATGGATCTATAATTAATTTGAATTATGTACACAAACTTTATTTTATCCTTTAATCCAACAAATTATATTATATTTTATTTTATTTGTTGCTTGTGCCTTGTGTATGTGATAAATAATACTTATGCCTTTTCCATTAAAGACACATTAAATGTTGTACGTGATACATATATATATATATACACCTAGTTATGAGATAACATATATACCGAGTATGACTGATTTACGTGCAATACGAACAATGAATTAAATATTTGTGAATAAGATACACGAAGTTATGCTTAGTTCAGATGAATAAAAGATGAGTCATTTTTTGTGTCGTCATAGTCTGTAGACATGTCTGATGTTAAGTTCAGTTCCTCAATTTTTTGCTCTTTCTCTAGTTGTTCACTGTTACGTATCAAAACTGCCTCTTTGTCTTATGACAACGGAGTTCCTGCTGCGTTTCTTAATGAAGATACTTCTTAATCAAATTTTACAGTCATCTCGATATTCGTATCCCAACACGAGTTCCCTGAAAAATGTGCCAAAAATTCTCGCATTTTGGAGGACGTGAATATATTACCTTATAAGGCAGAAGTGAAGGCAAACAAACCCCCAGCTATTACTATCAATTGTAGTTGTTCAATTGTTGTCAATTGCTATCAGATTTGAAGAAAAAAAAGTCAATTATAGCTATTAATGGCAACAAACTACGTATCTGGAAAATTCTTTTACAAAGATATTTTCCAAATATTGTGGTTTTTGGTATATGTAGTTGCATTTATATGATCACTACATGTTTTTGGTGGGTTAACAGTATTGGTGAGATGTGTCTTCCGTGTTTTTGTTCAAGATAAACTACAAATCACAATATTTGAAATGAGTGATCCTTTTCAAGTGTCGGCAAACCTCTTAACCTTTTGTTCGAGGTTGCGGATAACTTATTTTTATGCCTTAATCGTGGAGGCTAGATAAAGACCACCACATGTAACCATAGTCAAAGCCCCTATCATTGCGTATAATGATGATCAGTGGGTAAAATTGGCCGTCTTTGTGGGCACCACGAAATCCACGAAGCTTGTTTATCTGCCCACTTTGTGAAATCATGTTTAGGGATACAATTGACCGGTTACAATGTCTCTTATGTGCCAATATCAGTCTCAAATACGCTTATAGGCTTAAAGAAGAGCACCGACTGTTTAGGGGTAGAATTGGCCGATTTTGGTGCCACCTCAACCTCCACGAAACATGTTTATTTGCCCAGATCATGAAAGCATGTTCAGGGGTACAATTGACCGCATGATTAGGGGTAGAATTGCCCCTATCTCGAATAATTATACTTTGTTATTGTACTACTATTTTTTAAGTAAAAAATTCTCTTCGATAGGTTTCAATTTTTTTGGTTTGGAACCATTTTATATACTATTTTAACCCCGTTTATAATGCTTCAAAAAATTGCTTGTTAAACATACACAAAACCAAGCGTTGGAACTATTTTCAACACAATTTTTACATCGTTTACAATGTCTTATATGTGCCAATATCAGTCTCAAATGAAAGATAAGTTCAAATACTACGCCTCTAAGCTTAAAGATTACACAAAATTTTCGATTAACTTCCCGAAAAAACCCTTCGAACATGCCTATCAAGCCATTTTAACTTCTTCTTCATGCACAGAACCGAGGTTTGGAACCATTTTCAATGCGATTTTTACACTGTTTACAATGTTTAGTATGTGCCAATATCAATCTTAAAAAAAAGATAAGTTCAAATACTACGCCTCTAAGCTTAAAGATTACGCAAATTTTTCGATTAACTTCCCTGAAAACCCCTCGAACAGGCAAATTAAGCCATTCTAGCATGTTCTTCATGCACAAACCAAGCTTTGGAATCATTTTAACGCGATTTTTACCCCGTTTAAAATATCTCGTATGTGCCAATATTAGCCTCAAATGAAAGATAAGTTTCATTACTACGCCTCCAAGCTTAGAAAATACGAAAATTTCCCGATTAACCCGAAAAAACACCTCTAACATGCCTATAAACCCTTATATTCCAGCCTCATATTACACTGAACTCGCTTTCTGTAGGAAGCGAGTTTAGTATTATAAAGTCAGGTGATATTTTTAATTTCTCGTAGAACTCGCGTTGTGCAAAACGCGAGTTTTTTTTAACTAATTTTAAAATGATTACCTTAAATACTTCTTTACGTCAGACAGACCTCGCGTCTTATAGAAAACGAGGTCCATAATTACTTTTTGCAGAATTCGATGTAGTTCTACGTGATCGATTTGGGGATTATTTTTTTAAATAGCACAGGTAAGAGTCATTTTTTCAATAAAATATTTAAAAAGGGTTTTATATAAAAATCTTCTGTATTTAGTGCCGCCGTACATATTAATTGTTAAAGTCAAACCGAAAATCCACAATAATTACGTTCAGTAGTTTCTGTATTTGCCTCATATTTGCTGACCCATTTTCTGTATGAAAATGCCTTTTTTTTTTTCTCCATAGATGTGATGGTGATTGGTGACACCATTTTTTTTTTAATAATTCTTATCTTCTGACATCTAAATTCAGTTTCAATATAGAATTTGATATCTAAACTTTTTTAATCCGATCAGATATTTGGATTTGATTTTTAGATTCAAATTGGGTCCTAAAATAGTTTTATAGTTAAAAAAATCATTTATAGTTAAAAATATAATTTATTTTAAAATGGGAATGAAACACCGTAGAATGGTGTCCCATGCTTTGGACTGACACAGTCTTTCCCTGAATGCCGTAATTTCCATTTTCCAAGCTGAACCCACTAAAATAACTTTCTTCCTTTCCCTACTTTTTCTCTCACTTTCAAGACTCAAAGCCAAAATGCCAACATTTCCCACAAAACAGAAAGCTCGAAAACAGGGTTTTTTCTGTTTGATTTATTACTACTATTCTTCGCTTGTCTTTGTCTTTCATCCTTCCAAGGTTTTACACTGTTCCAACTCACTGTCCCTTTTCTTACCGCTTATCTATCTATGTCATGATTAGGCTTTACTTCCCATCATTTTCATTAAAACTTCTACTTAGTATAAGGGAGGAATTTAAATAGCGATCGCGATCGAAATAACACCTTTATATAACAGTTTTGGCACAGAGTTGAGCTCTTGCCTTCAGCTTTTCTTTTACCAGGTACAAAGCTACGCTCTTGCCTTCACCTTTTCTTTAATCAGGTTTTGCCATCATTTATTATTGTTTTAGCAGAGATTTAGAAAGTTTTCAAGGAAACAGAAAAGTGAGTTTTGCTTCAGGAGCTGCAATGGCAGACATGTTTGTTTTTTCTTTTGTTGCTTTCTGGTCGCAATCCGTTCAAGGATTATCAATGTTTTTTTTTTTCAAAGTTTAAAGGGTTCTTAATTTTTTTTCTTAAGAGAAGGGTTATTAATGTTTGTTAATCAACATGTTACTAAGTATAGTATTTCAAAATTTTAATTTAATAAAAATAACAAAATTATTATTAATTAACTTTATAACATGTAATTATGATGTTAGATTGTGACTGTGAAGAAGGATTCAATCACTAGAAAATGTATCTAAAATAATGTAATGATACATAGATATCTTTTCATATTTATAATTGTACTATTATTAATAAATAATAATATGAATATATATATTATAATGATTATAGTTGTACTATTATTAATAAAGAAATAATGTGTGATACCCCTTTTCAATAAAAAAATAATGTGTGATTGGTTTTTTTATTAATATGTGATTAAGTTAAAAATATATACAATAAACGCTGAACCAAATAAAAATAAACTTAAAATTTTACATAAATTCTATGCTCTTTTTTAGGTGTTCCTTTTTATTAAAAAAATAAATTATAAATCATAGCTCTAAATTTTAAATCTTAAACCCTAAACACTAAAAAATGCACCATACCCCCAAATTATTTAAACTTTAATCCTAAATTCTAACCCTAAACCTTAACCCCAAACCCTAAATATATATTTTTAGTGCGGGGCATGAATAAGAACATCGAAAATGGACAAAGGATTTCTATTCCTTAAATTTTAGGATATTTTTGATCAAATTAAAATTTAGGATTAATCACCTTATTTTAAGCCTTATTTTATTCATAAATTAACAGATAACATGCATTTAAATATGTTCGAGTCCACTTATAAGTTATAAATGTTCTAATTCTACTTGATTTGTTTTGTCATCTTATTAACCCATTTTGGTTTATATTTAAGCTCTTTATGGTTTGGTTTGGAATCTTCAACCTTTTAGGACGGGCCCAGTCTTATTAAGGCACTTTTTAAGTTTGGGCCTGAGAATACCCTAAGCTAGTATTATAATTATATTTAAAATGTTTTATATAAATTTTGACAAATTTTTTACACCAGATTCGATCCCGGATAATTGCCCCCCGTAAAAAAATTAGAAAAATACTTTAATACATAAGTTTGTGTAACTTTAGTTTACACAAGACTTTTAATTTTAGGGTTTAGAGTTAAGGGTTTAAAAGTTAGAGTTTAGAGTTTAAGTTTTAAGGTGTTAGCGTTAGGAATTTAGGTTTTAGATTTTATAGCTTAAATATGAAGGGTCGTGTAAATTTATTTTATACAGTTTATGTATTAAAATATAACCCAAAAAAATATTACTTAAGTTTTTGTTGACACTAGATTTATATGCTCTTTGAAGACTAATCCTGTTGAGGTTTGTGGTTGTTCTACAATAATATCATTTTTTTTAAAGTTTGAGTATCTATGTTCTCTCTTTAATTTTGTTTAATTGGGTGAAAAGTGGAAGGAAAAAAAGAAGAGGGAAAATGAAAAAAAAAGAGTTATTTGTAAGAAAAAAATGAGAAAAAAAGAAAACTAGAGAGATAATTAGGGATGGGTATTTTATCCGATCCGGTCGAGTTTCGAACTGACCCAGTCTAATCAGTTCGAATTTTTTAATAAAAAATCGGGTTTGGGTCGGGTCGGGTTTGAGTTTAGGGTAGAAAATATTCGACCCAATTCGGGATTAATTGTGTAATTTCTCTCTAAATTTTTAGGAATATTTATAAAAATACCACCTCTTTATATATATTTTATAATTAGGTCCTTAAAATTGAGTTTTTATTTATAATTTAGTCCTTAAAATTATATTTTTTATGAATAAGTCCCTTAAAATTATTTTTTAGAATTAGGCCCCTAAAATTATTTTTTCTATAGATCGGGTCGGGGTCAGGTTTAGTGTATTTATTTTTAGATCAGGTCGTGGTTTTTAAAGAATATACCTAGGTCGATTCAGGTTCAGATTTAGTGTATTTATTTTCAGGTCGATTTCGGGTGGGCCAAAAACTCGACCTGTGCCCATCCCTAGAGATGATCATTTTCTATATTCATCTATAAAAACAAATCATCCCATAATTGGAAGGAAAAGAAGAAAGAAAATGTGGGAGAAAGGTGAGTTAGTTTAAAATATGAATTTTTTCACAGTTTAATTTTTTTCCTTCTAATTTTTAACTATACCGAGCAATGAATGGACATAAAATACAATTTTCTTTTAATTTTTTTCGTTCTTTGAACAAAAATCGTCTATCTTTTTTGGTGCCTTTGTTCATTCTCTAATACTAAAAAATGAGTTTATGATTATAGTTTAGGGTATATGCTTTAGTTTTTAGGGTTTATGCTTTAAGATTTATAATTTAGGGTTAGTGTTATGGTTTAATTTTTTTAGAGTTGAGTCATAGATAGAGACATCAAAAAAGGACATGGGTTTTTTGTTCTCATTCTTCCTACTAATCACACTAATGGAAAGAAAGAAAATTAATTTTCCATATTTCCATTTTTCTATCCTTTAATTTTTCATTATTCTAATTTTCTTTTCACCCTTCCAAATAAGAATAAAAATTCTCTGCCCCTTTTCGGTGGCCATTTCTATGCCAAACTCTAAAAAAATAAATTTTAAGCTCTAATCCTAAATTTTAAATCCTAAATTCTAAAAAATATATTTTTTAGAATTGGGTCATAGATAGAGACATCAAAAAAGGACATGGATTTTTTATTCTCATTCTTCCCACCAATCACACTAATGGAAAGAAAGAAAAAAAAATGAATTTTCATATTTCCATTTTTCTATCTTTTAATTTTTCATTCTTCTAATTTTCTTTTCACCCTTCCAAATAAAAAAAATACTCTGCCCCTTTTAGGTGGTCTTGTCTATGCCCAACTCTAAAAAATAAATATTAAGTCCTAATCCTAAATTTTAAATACTAAACCCTAAAAAGTATAACATACCTCAATTTTCGTAAACCTTGATCATAAACCCTAACCTTAAACCTAATATTTTGTATGGGGACATAAATAGGGACACAAAAAATGGACAAAAGATTTGTATTCTCCAAACAAAGCCTAAAAGTGTAGAATAGAAATCTACTGCCCTTTTCGTGCCTCTATTTATACCCCCACCCTAAAATATTAGGTTTAGGATTTACGATTAAAGTTTAAGGTTATAGATTAAGATTAGGGTTTAAGGAATTAGCGAGAGTGTATTTTTTAGGTTTTTGGTGCCCCTATTTATACTCCAACCCTAAATTATTGAGTTTAAGATTAAAGTTTAACGTCATGGGTTAAGATTAGGGTTTAAGGAATTAGGGATGAAGTGTATTTTTTAGGTTTTGAGATTTAGAATTTATGGTTAGAACTTAAAATTTTATTTTTTTAGTGTTAGAACATGAAAAGTGACACAAAAAATGACATAAGATTTTTGTTCAAAAATGTAATGTTTCTTACCATTTCACCCATCGCGTATCGATGTTTAATACATTATTACACTGTTGAGTACTAGTATTTTTTCAGTATGAGAACTCTATGTAGGCATTACTATGTATGCATGCACAGGAATGAATTGAAGACTGTCGTCAAAGGGAGATTTTATTGTTTTCCATGCACGCATGATTTAAGGTAACGTACACCCTACAAAGCTCAATTTGGAAATCGTTAAATCATCTTCCGTTGTATATGTTTAATTATCCATCAAGTTTTCTTTGTAATTAACCTCATGTGTCCCCTGTGATTTTATTTGTTTAAACTGGAACTTATAACTTGATTAAAGCCTCGGGTGTGTGACGGTAGGTCAGTTTATTAAAAACTCTGCAAAATAGAAATTGAAACATTCAAAGACAACATGAATAAAGATTTTCTGTCACTTTTTAGTGTTCTATTTATGCCCTATATTAAAAATTTAAGTTTAAGGTTTTGAAATAGGGTTTAAGGAATTGGGCGTAAGAGGATTTTTGTTCAGACAACAGAGTCAACACCAGACACAAGAGTAACCTCTAAACCCTCCAAACAGGGATGGACCCAGAGGGAGTTGGAGGGAATAGCCGCCCCTAAAAACTTGAAATTCATACATGATTTAGATTTGTTTTAAAAAATATCTATCTATTTTTTTATTGAAAATTTATTTTCGCCCCCAAAATTTTATAAGTTAGACCTCTTAAAATTTTATAGGTTTACCTCCCTACTATAAAATCTTGCGTCCGTCCCTGCCTTAGAACATGATGGTGGCATATATAAGACTCCTAACTGGAAAACTGGGGATAGGATCAAAGGGTTCGCAGGAGTAAACATGGTGGCATCAATCAATACGGTAACAAGCAGAATCTACTCATTGGTAGAATTCATTAATGGAGTATTGATAATCCATATGGTCTTTTTGCTCATCAATTCTCAAAATCAAATGGAAATTCTTCCCCTATTTAGCCAGCCAAAAAAAAAAGGATAACCACATCAAAACAGAAGAGTAGAGATTCAAGTATAGGGAAATTTTCTTCTAGCATCAATCTAATTTGAACTTATATGAACTAGATATCGAATTCCCAGGTAAGGTTTTCTTTTGAACTCTAATTTGATGATTCCTGTGCATTATTTAGTTGTCGGATTTCTGTAATAAACAGATGAAATAGGGTATGCATTCTGATATGCGTACACAATTTGGACAATGTTTATATCTCACATGCATCATCAAAGCAACAATCTAAATGAACATTTCACATATAATGTTCACAAAATTAAGGTTGTTTGGTTTTGAGATTCCTCTAAGGAGCTCTATCATCCAATCTTGTCGGTCTTCTATTACTAGGATATATACAATACTGGAGCAGAATATTTTTAGGGTTTCTTACCAACAAGCACAATTGTGGCAACTTATAGGATCTACTATGGTGTAGCATGCAGGCATATTATATATATATATATATATATATATATATATATATATATATATATATATATCATCTTCTTCTAACTAATTCTTTACCTATAAAGTTCGAACTATTTTAAAAATACCCTTTATCAGGGAGTGAAGGTGCTTAGATCAGTTCACAGAACATTTGTCAAAGGCATGAACCTGATTTTGAAATTTTCTTCACTTAATTTTGATGTAAGAAATTGTATATGCATAATGGCACTTATATTCCATGGATTTCACACTCTAGAGCAACAAACTAGCTACCTGAAGATTCCTAACTCAGCTGCACTAAAACCACGTCTCATAGTTTCCACCTTTAACTCTAGATCAGTTTTCAACTTGAAAATTTGCTAAAGGTTTCATAACACTTAAAAATTACTCTTCTAACTGGTTAAATCAGTGAAAATAAATTAAGATTGTTGACTCTCCTTGCAAGTCAGTTTCTTCTTTTACAACTTACATGCATGCATTCATGTTTCTTTTGTCGATTGAACAACCACAATAGAGTACATTAATTCCGGGTTCAATCCTTGAATGATCTTTTCCCCTTGTCAAAAAATACTTTTCTTAATCTCAAATATATGTTAATTAACCATTAGTTTCCATGATTCAAGGGCGGAGTCAAGATTAGACAAGTGGTAAAGCCACCTAACTTTAAAATTAATAGAGATCTAATTTGTAGAGTATTTAAATTAGTATGAATTAAAATTATCATGAGTAGCACCGTCCCTGATTAGGTTCCTATATTATATTTAAATCTTTCTCATTATTTGGTTAAAGAAGAAAGCTCAAGTGTCAGCTGTTTCAGGTGCCAAAATTAATATAACCTAATTATCACATAAAAAATCATTAACGTACTATCCAATGAATTCTGTGCTGTAATTTAACGCATTGATTCTTGAGTACTCGAGACAAATTTAAGGCCGAATTTAATTACATGCAGTCTGCTAATCCTCAAACAGAAACATATAGAGATGGAAACCTAGAGAAATACTTTATTGTAGTTTACCTCCAATTCTTTTTGCTAAGCCAAAACAAGAGATCATCAATTGAATTGAGAGGTTGAGAATAAAAAAGTGAGCATTCAAAGAGTTTTCACTTCCTCCATCAAACCATAAACAAACAACAAATTAAAACTGTAGCTTACATCTTCGATGCTCATGCACTGCATATAAGCAAAAGCAGGCGTTTCAGGGTTTTCCATATAGTTGAACTCCTGGAAATCAAGACTGAAAACAATTAATTATAATCAGATGTATGAAGGGTTTCATATATATGTTCTTGGATGGTACCTGTTGAGAGATTGACTTTAGTTATAGAAGAAAGGGTAGAGTGAGCCATTGCACCATTAATGTCCCAATTCTGAGACAAATTGGGAAAGCCGTGGCTGTCACTGCTGTTGCAGCTTTGCTGATAACCCAAATTTTCAGATGGCTTCAACATCCTTCTGATCACTATAGATGCTTCACTAGGTTGTACTTGTTCAACTTGATGAGCAACAAGTTCAAAGAAAGACGATGCCATGTTGCTGTGGTCATAAGATCTCAATGGATAAGGGCTTAAATTGGGAAAGCCGTGGCTGTCACTGCTGTTGCAGCTTTGCTGATAACCCAAATTTTCAGATGGCTTCAACATCCTTCTGATCACTATAGATGCTTCACTAGGTTGTACTTGTTCAACTTGATGAGCAACAAGTTCAAAGAAAGACGATGCCATGTTGCTGTGGTCATAAGATCTCAATGGATAAGGGCTTAAATCTGGACATGTTTTCCACTCATGAGCTCTAGCACTGTTCATCTTTTCTCTAGTTCTTTCCCTTGCTCTTGCCCTTGCCTTTGCTCTTGACTCTTTAAGAGGGATTGCTGTTGATTTTTGTAACATTTTAGTCTTTTTCTCTTTTGAAACAACACCCTCTAGCTCAAGCACTCGATTCTTAGCCACCGTTTCGTACTGATCATCGTCACCGGAGTCAAGAGACAGACTCTTTTGACCTCCGGCACGACCAACATTGCCGTATTGCTTCATCTTGGCCAGCTCTTTAATGGCGTTCCTCGACTTCCTAAGCAGCCACTCCACCGTTTTGCTTGCTTTATCAAACCCTAGCATGTCTTGAAGGTCAAAGAAATCGCGGGATATTTCTATGGACAGCCTCACCCTCCTCTCCCTCACCCCCTGCGCAGTGCAAATCTTGCTGTGCCGGTCTTTCTTCAGAGCCTTCTTGACGGGGAAACCAAGCCTCGGCGGAGGACCACCGCCAAAACCAAGTACTCCACGGCTCCCGTCCTTGTTCAAAAACGCCATGTTGAGTAAAGTCTCGTTCTGAGGGTTTGCAGCAGCGGGCGACAATGAAGAAGCCGACACCCGATCATGGAAATGGTGATTAAGGAAAACATTGCCGTTAGTTTCGTGGGTTAAAAGCGGTTGGGGAAGATGGTAAGACGATGATGAAGAAGAAGGGAGGTGAGAAAAAGGGTTGGTATTATAGTTGTTAGCTGAGCTTGGGAAGAACATCTTTGCATAGCTTACTTTTAAGGCAAAACTAAACTAGTTTTGTTTAAGGTGGTGCTGCCTTAACAAAATTAGAAAAGAAATGTGGGAATTCGATCAGTGGAGGAAGAATTTAAACATGGAGAAAGCAATTGAAGGGAAGACAGGGGCATCGAGTTGTTTGCCTCGTTCCTCGTGTTTCAGAACCACAACCAAGCTTAGCTAAGCTAGCTGCTATAAAAAGACGCTGAGGAGACTAGTTTACTTTTGGCAAAAAAAATAATAATCATGAAAATGAAAGGCCATTCTTTGTCTGGGCCCTCATGTTTTTTTTCTTCATTTTTTTTACGTAAAAAATAAAGTTTAAAGTTTAGAATTTATATTTTAAATTTTAAGGTTATATTTTAATTTTTAGAGTTTAAGATTTAAAATTTTTTGTCATTGTTTTTTTAATTGTCTAAAAAGGAGTCATTAACATTTGGTCTAACGACCGCCACTCATATCTTTATAACAATGAATAAAAAATTTCTTCCTTTTTTTCGGTGTTCTTATTTATGCTCTTATATTAAATATTTAAGTTTAGAGTTTAAGATTAGGGTTTAGTGAATTTAGGATAAGGAGTGTTTTTAGGGTTTATGGTATAAGGTTTAGGGTTTAAAATTTAGACTGTAAAATTTAAATCTTATTTTTTTAATGTTTGGTATAGAAAGAGTTTTTTGTCAAACAATAATCATTAATATATTTTTCTTCATATTTTCTTTTCCATCACTTAATTTTTGTTTTTACAGATTTAAATTTTTGTGTTATTTTGTTTAATAGTTTTTATCTCTTTTAATAAAATGGTGAAATTTTTTTAATGCTCTTTGTAGCATTTTTTTTTAAATTGGATTTGACATGACTCTACAATAGACGTTTATTTCTACCCTTGATTTGGACCTTCGAGATGTTTTTCTTATATTGATAGGTGCTCATAATCACTTCAAGTAGGTTACGCTTGAGCTGTGATAAAACATGTCATCACCGTTGTATTCAATTTTATGTTAGTGTTGATGATGTTTATCATTCATGTCAACAATGATGTTTTTTTTTTTTTTGCATCTTTTAGTTTTTAAGCTGTTTGGTTGTGTTTATTAACTCTTTCTATGTATAATCTCGTTTTCATTATTTAGTGATTAGTTTATACTCTTTGGTGTGATGGATATAATTAGTCTACTTTATTTTCTTTGTAAATTTTTCTTGGTTGAGATTGATTTTATTGTTTTTTTCTTTTTATTTGTTTAATAAAAATAATTGTTCTTATTAGTTAAAACTATTACTTAATAGAATGAAGTATATAAATGAATATTTATGTTTGAAGTATATATATATATATATATTGCTCAGCAACATATAATTTTTATATAATGCTTAAACTATACATATATATCAATAATTAACTTTATAATTTTTATATAATTCCTAAACTATTCACATATATCTAGTCATAAATCAGATGATACTATATGCTTAAGTGTGTTTAAACTTATGTGCTCTTAATTTTTACAATAACAATATACCAATTGAGCTAAAACTCAATGGATAATTAACTTTGTAAGGTTAATTGTTAACATTTTAATTGTTTATATTTATTTTAAAAAATTATCTATTTATAGTAGTGTAAAATTAAGTGAATTTTACACCTTTTTTATGAGTAATATTTTGAGAGTACGTAAAATAAAAATATCTTCAACGCAATAAAAATTAAGTTTAATATATATGAATTTATATAAAGACAAGACGGTATATTTAAGGTTTAAATGAAAAATAGGTGCCGAAAGTATACTTTTTTGAACTTTAGGTGTTTAAAATATTTTTTTTTGTAAAAATAGGTGTCCAAAGTTTCAAAAGTTATATTTTTAGGTGCCTAAAGTATTTTTTGTAAAAATAGGTGCCCAAAGTTTCAAAAGTTAAAATTTTAGGTACCTTAAATATGTCATGTGTCGAGCATTGATTGGTTAATATTTTTTTAACACCCATTAACGTCAGACACTTAAAATTATAACTTTTAAAATTTTGGGCACCTATTTTTATAAAAAATACTTTAGGCACTTAAAATTAAAAAAAAAATACTTTGGACACTTATTTTTTTATTTAAGCCTATATTTAAATACAAAATGGAGAATAGATCAAGCGCTAAAGGTCGGAAGTGTGGGGGACTATAGCAGTCATTTCACACTTTTAAACCCGTTAATTCAGATCTTAGACCAATCTCTTCCCCTTTTTCATGTCTTTTCAATGCCATGGCCATGTACCCCAACAATCAACAAATATGAGTTAATTTAACCAGAATCCGTTTGTCTAATAAGATGATAGTTTAAATTATTAAGGGTAGTCTTAAATTAAATATTTATAAAATTTGATTTAAATTATTTAATTAATAAATTAAATATTGATGATTAAAAAAATAAATATGAGTTAATTTTGGTTATTCTAAAGTTATGTATGTTTTTAATAGTTTAAAGGTGATTATAAGATAGTATCTATTTATATATATTTTAACCCTTTGACAATACATATACGCCTTGTAGATAAAGTGATTTGAACTCGTGCTTCTTGAGATAAACATCATCCGCTTTTACACTAAAACACTTGTTGGGTTTAAAAAAATTATATATGCTGTTGTGAACTATTTATTTAGGGTTCTTAATTTTATAATTTTATTGTAATATATAAGTTACACATAATATTCTTATGATTGTTGTGATGATTTACACCGTTGATAAATATTGAAATTTGTTGGAGTTGACGATTTACACAATAAATCATTTTAGTTCCTTTTATTAATTTTAAATATCCACGAGATTTTATCTCTTCTACACGAGGATTGTGTTGCATTGTCTTTTTATTATGTTTATAAGTTTGGGTAAACTACATAAATGGTCCCCAATTATGACATAATTCTTTGTTGAGTCCCATGACTAGGAGAAGTTACAATAGGTCCCTGACTAAACGTTATTAACAAATCGGTCCAATTTCGTTAAAAAATAAATGGTTGATGACGTGATAATTAATAAGTTCTGCATAATAAAAAATTTAACCCTCAATTCTTATATTTTATTTTAATTTGGTCCTAAATTTAAATTTTCATCTCTCAATATTTAAATATTACAACATTTTAGTCCCTTAAATTCTAAACTTTATCTTCTTCCCTTCTAAAAAAACAAATGTCCATTGATGTTAACGGTAGCCATCTACAACCCCATTTGTATGAGCAATGAAAAACCGTTGGAGAATCAAAACCTTCATTGATGTTTACGGTAGTCATCTAAGATGAGCTACCCACATTAGGAGATGCATACCTTTTGTTTTAGAAGGTAGAAGATGAAGTTTAAGATTTAAGGACTAAAATGTTGTAATATTTAAATGTTAAGAGCTAAAATTTTAAATTTGGACCAAATTAAAATAAAATGTAAAGGTTAAGAGTTAAATCTTATTAGACAAATTTTATTAATTGCCATGTCATCGTCCATTTATTTTTTAACGAAATTGAACTAATTTGTTAGTTGCGATTAGTCAAGAAACCTATTTGTAACTTCTCATACTCAAGGGATTCAATAAAGAATCAGATCATAGTCGGGGGACCATTTATGTAGTTTCCCCTATAAATTTTTAAGTGATCTCTTTATTATTAAAATATATCCAAACAAGACAGAGTATTACGCAATCATTTCCTTAACTTCCCTTTTCCCTTTTAATTTACGTTTACTCTACCATGTTTATCCTAACAGATTTCAATTCGAACATTTTTACGTATAAGTTATGAAGAAAAAAATATCGCACACCTGATTTTAGTGGGTGAGTCTTTCAGCGGGAATTTTCTTCATATACAAGACTTTAAACTTGAGATATGTTTAAACGATGTCAAGTTATTTACCACTTGGACTAACCATTGTTTGTATAATGATACTGATTTTTAATTATTCAAATAAGATATATATTAAGTTGAAAATTTTAATAAAAACCTCATTCTAGATGTGGAATTTTCAACATTCATGCACATTGCCCTCGCTCAGCTCCATTGTCATTTCTAAATAGAAGACTTATTTAGATTCAAACGAAGCATAGATTTGTTTACCCTATAATTAAGTTTGTTTTGCATATTAACCCTTTTTATTATGATTTTAAATTAAATTAAAATAGTCGTTGTTTTTATTATTAATGAATACATTGGTATCGAATAAATTTATAAACTTGTATTTTATTATATGATTAAAACTATTTTTAGTGACACATGGTACCCAAAATATGATATTTATAAATTATTTTATCATTTTTATTAATTAGAAAAACTTCATTAGGTTATATTAATATAATAATTTAAGTTTAAATTAGAAATATTGAGCTAGAATACGATCAATCCAATCGTCAAGAGAGGTGAATTGGCTTTGCAAGTATAATGGTGGAAGCACTTGAAATAAAAAATTGTACACAAATAATTTATAGTGGTTCGACTTCTCAACCAAGTCTACCTCCACTAGTTTAGTTTCCCTACTAAGTCTACAAATCCACTAAATTTGTCTTTCCTTTTTCAAGGCTCAAGGAGATAACCTTTATAAACCCTCAAAGCTTATACCTTAAAGCTTTGAGACACTCTCACTCAAGAGAATACAAATTTAGCAAACAATGAAAAACCTCACAAGACAAATGTGTTTGCAAATTTAAGCTCTCATCCAAAATCCTAAACACTTGAGCAAATGTGACGATTTAGCTCGCTAGTGCTTTCTACAAAGAATATCACAAAATTAAGCACAAATTAATTTCTTTATACAAAGAATGGTATTGTTGGTTTTCTTATTGTTTCATGGCTACTTGAAGGTCCCTTATAAGTCCTCTAATGAGTTATTGACCGTTATTAGCCGTTGGGAGTTGATTAGAGCAGTTGGTGAATTAATTTCCAGCAATAAATGCACTTTTGGGCATTTCGATATCGATATCTACCTTAACAAGAAAGAGCCATTACAAAAATTAATGCAGGGCACACCGGTATGGGCTTAGCCATATCGACATGAAGATTGGTTATTGGAAATTTGAAAAAACTTGGGAAAATAAAAGGCGTATCGGTACACGTACGACCATATCGATACGAGTTGCTTATCGGTACGAGGAGAACCGTACCGATACTCACTGCTTGTTTTGACACTTTGGCTATTTTGAAAGTATTTAAACATGTCAAATATACTTTGAAAACCTTTCAAACATATTTTTCAAGTTAGTGGACTTTTGAAATATTTTTGTAAATTAGTTTAAGTCAAAAAACATTTTGAAACTTTTGACACTTGGGCTGTACCAGTACCGAGGTGTTTGGTATCGGTACGAGAAGAACCATATCGGCACTCACAACTTGTTTTTGACACTTGGGCTATTTTGAAATCATTTAAACATGTCAAAAATACTTTGAAAACCTTTCAAACATATTTTTTAAATTAATGAACTTTTGAAATATTTTTATAAATTAGTTTAAGTTCAAAAACAATTTTTATTTAAGTTTTATTAAAATTAATATCTCAAAAAATATAAAAAATTAAAATGAAATATCAATAAAAAAAGCACACAGTACTCTCCATTTTAACCTTTCTATTTTATTTCCACGTGAATACTTTAAAATTTGATAACAATTTTTTAATTAACTTGATATATTTTTATATATTTTTTAAATAGTCTTACGATAATTACAAGGTAGTATTTGTTTATATTTTTTTTAATTTTTTATGTGTCACACACTTTAAAATCAAAGCAGATTAAACCCGAATATCTTAAAATAAATGACATTATTTTTTTATTAAGACCACTCGTTAAATTTTGATATATTTTATGGTATCGTGTCATTCATTTTTTTTATTTGACCAGATGACATATGATGTCAGGAGTCAGGTCTTCCAATAATCCAATCCATCACTTAGCATTATCCATATGCTATCATAATTTTAAATTAAAAAAATCAGTATATTTGTCAAAAAAATAATTTTAAATTAAAAAGGGTAAACTATAGTTTTTTAATATTTTTATTTAATGTAATCTAAAAATATATTTTACATATAAAATTATCCAAACTCTAATTTTCCGAGGAGAATAATATTCTATTTTCATCAAAAAAACCAATTTTAAGTTAAGATAAATTATAGTTTTAACAATTTATCTTTTGAGAAATTATATTATATTTTATTATCGTTGGTCTATTGTTATACGTAAATCTAACTTTTGAAAAGTATACTATTGATTTTATTAACTTATTTTGACATAGATATAGTTTATAGGGTTAAATTTTGATACACAACATTAATTTTACACAAGCCTTCATATTTAAACTATAAAATCTAAATCTTAAATTCTTAATCCTAATATTAAAAAAATAAACCTTATGCCCTAAATTCTAAACACTAACCTTAAATTCTAAACCCTACAACCTAAATTCCTAAACTAAAATCCTAACCCCTAAAACTAAAAAGAACGTGTAAACTAAAGTTTATATGACCTGTGTATGAACTTTTTTCCTAGTTTATATGTATATGGAAAATATTTTAATATACTATTTTGTGTAAAAGTTTAGTTTATATAAGCTTTTTAATTTTAGTGTAACGATCCAATTTTCGGGTTAGTGAATCGGGTCATGAACCCGAATTATGGGCCTTTATTTTAGAAGTCTAAGTTAAGAATTTTAACTTGGGCCTTTAGTGGCAAAAAGGGGAAAATATGTGTGTTATTGTTTTATCTATTCAAAAAAAGTGGGGAGAAGGATTTTTGGGTAATAATGAGGCTGGTAGGTGAGGGGTTTGGAAGAAAATGAGAATATTTTGAAGAGAGAGAGTGTGAGAAGAGAAAAATAAGAGAAAAAGTGTGGGGGAATTTTAAACTTTGATCTACCGCTGTTTAAGATTCCGTTCGTGACACCTCCTGCATCGTTAGAAAAATCTCATCGAGACGAGTCGGTCGATGGTCACCAAGTCCCTGCTGCTACCACCGTTCAACAGGTGAGAGGAAATAAGATTCGAGTGGCTTGAAAAGAGGTAGATTCGACAACCAAATTGGAAAAGCGAGGTCACCGGCGTGCTTTCTGACATCGAAAGAGTTAGACTGAAGCTCGCCGCCGTCGTCCAATCGTCAGAATGCACCGCAGGGGTCCCTATGTGTTGCCCCTACGAGTGGGCGTGCGTCTGCCCAGGCGGGTGCACCATGATCCATTGCATTGCGCCACACCAGAACCTGCTCTGTCGGGTGCAAGTGAGCTCGCCCTCACAGGATCACGCCATGCAAGTGCATTGTTTCTACCGTGCACCGCGCTGCACAAGATTGGCTGAACAACTGACCAGTCGTTGACCGTGTTGACCAGCCGTTGATTGACCGTTGACTTTTTCGGGGGACCATACTCTGGGGTTTCTCGACGTTTTGAGTCCGTTGACGTAGTTCGTTTTGTCAAATTCGAATCGGGTAAGCTATTTTTACGCGATTGACCATGTGAATTAAATAAAAGTGCATAAAATTAATGTATTTTTGTATTCGTTTTTATATAAAAATTATTCAGGATCGAATATTGAACCAAGTAGAGTAATCAGAAAGCTTATATGAGGATTTGTCGCTAGTGCTTGAGGTTAGTACACGTCAAACTCTAAAATACTTCATGAGTATCATGTGTGTTATTGTCTTGCTTGTTAGTGGTTGCAAAATAGGCTGATGATAGATAAGCATGTGTTGAGACCGGTATTATGAGACTTGTATGTATGAAATACATGAGGAGTTTGGGAATATTTTAAGACTCGTATGAGCTTTAGAGACCGTGTAGGGTCGTTTGAATATTCTTATAATTATCTGATTGATTGACTTACATGTTGTGTTGCTTGAGTGCTTGAGATATGAGTTGGGATGTTCGATGGAGATTATACTTAATGGACTGATAATTGGTAAGATTCACATAAATGACCATAAAGTTGGGAATTGATATTAAATAATTAAATGTGTTAGTAAACAAACCCTAATGACCTTTATAAGCTTTATGGACCGAATAAACCATTGTGACGTCGTAATTTGCAGAAATAGTACGAATTCATGAGTAGGTATCGGTACGAACTTAGACGATACTGGTGCACTATTTGATATCATATCGATACAGGTCAACCCGTAATGATACTCGAGGAAATTCAAGAATTCTAGTAAGCAATTTCAGTATTGGTACACGTGTGAGTATCAGTACGGTATGTTCGAGTACCGATATCCACTAAACTATATAACCTACGATGCTAGTTAAAGATGGGAATCAAGGTGGAAGATTAATGGTTTGATTAATGTATTAATTAAAGACAATAAATGAGATTAATTATATACTTCTCCATAATGTATTAACAACTTGGTAATGTAAAATAAATGATGTGATGACGTTTAGAAACGATAGGAAGATCTTTGGGATCACGTTGCTTGCATACCAGGTAGGTATTTGATTGGTTGAGTCTTTTAATTGATATGATCTAGATACCTAGATAAAGAGTGTTGCAACACCATGGTTAGAGATATCGAATGGAGGTTACCGATACTATGTGACCCAGGCCTCATTCGAAGATGCTCGAGAGGGGATTTTGAGTATTATTGTATGTTCTGATATTATATGACCCGACCTCACCTAGGGTGTATGTTCCGATGCTATGTAACCTGTAAAACCCCAAATTTTGGCTAGTGACCAAAATATAAATTTTGAAAGTTTTAGGGTTAAAAGTATAAACTTTAGAAAAGTTTGGAGACTAAAGTGTAAATTTCCCCAACAAGTGATTTTATTCAGTACAAGGGTGAATCTGATTGAAATAAGAACCTTGATATCAGTTTTGAGAATTAAGATACAACAGAAGGTATCGAATTTGGATCGAATAAAATTATTAAGCGTGCTCAGGCCAGGGAAATACAAAGATGGGTGACCTCTGGGAAAGTCTTATAAAAGTGTTTTTGATCGATATTTTGGACTCAGTAAGAGTAAAGAATATTCGTATAGATTTATGCTAAAGGATTTCTAAGAGAAATTTTACTCTTTGAAGATTTTCAATAATTATCGGGATAATAGACCGAGTTAAGAAAATTCAGTCTAAGACTTTAGGAAAGGAAATTTTTATAAGATGAAAGTGTTCATTTCCCGAATATGGAAATATGGAATATTTGGAATAAATCTGATAGCTCGATAAAGGTAAAATCGCAGTAGAAGTATTTTATGAATATCGGGAAATCAGGTCGAACTAAAATTTCAGAGGCTGATCCAAAAGTTATGGAAAAGTCATAAAATACTATTTTATGAATATTTTATTATAGTTGGTTGGATTCCAACTAGACTTAGTTGGATTTTTACAAGAATGGCAAACTAGTAAATAAAAACTAGTTGGAGGGCAAATTGGTCATTTTGCCCTAATGGCGTTTTTGAAATATTTAAAAATTTACAAGGAAAATTTTGGAAGAAGGAAATGGAAGATTAAATCTTGGCCCTTGATTATTGATAAGATCAATCTCAACCGTTAGATTAAAAGGGCATTTTAGTAATTTCACTATCTAAATGAATTTAAAATTCATTTATACAAGACAAGTGGCCAAATTGGATTAGAAACAAAAGATTAAGACCATTCTTCATTCATGGAATTTCGAAAATGAGAGGGGATAAGAGAGAAAAATTTCTAAGTTCGATTCAAGCCTCGAAACTCGATTTTCAGGTAATCTCTTCAACTACAACGTTGTTCTACTCTTCAAGCTCTATCTTTTTATGTAAATAATTCATGGAAAACATACTTTATTGATGAGAATTTTGCATGAGAAGAAATTAGGGTTTATGGAAAAAGTTTGGGGTTTTTGTAATTTTATGATTTCATGATGAAATTCAGGTTGAAATCAAGCTAGTATAATGTTAAAATCATGTTATTGAGTTGAGATTTAAACCCTACATATTTTAGTTTGTATGAAGATGATTAAGGTTTATGGTTTCAAGTTTAATTTAGGGTTTGTGATGTTGAATTAATGAATTTGTAAGCATGAATTGTTGATTGGATGCAAAATCCTAAGTTAAAAGTTTAGGGACCATTTCAGCAAGCTCTAAAGTTTAGGGAACAAATCTGAATTTTTATTAGATTGATGTGTATTTATGTTATTAATGATGTTAGAGACATGAAAATTAAGTTAGAATGTTAAACCGATGTTGAATCGAATTAGTGACCATTTTGACAATTTGTCAAAATTAAATGACTAAACTGACAATGAAGTGTTAGAAGAGGACTAAATCTAATTTTTAGCTAAAACAATGGAATTAAGGTAATAATGTTGACATGAGGACTAATTTGCAAAATTAAGAAATTTGGATCCTTACCTTTGCATTATTAATGACCATTCGATAAAGAAGGAAAAATTTGAGGGAACTAATGTGGATAATTATTTGATGAAGAAGGTGATAAGTTGGTGGTTTAAAGAAAATAGTGGGACTAAGTTTACAAGTAGAGAAGTAAGGAGAAGTTAGTATAAAAGTTGAAGTTAATTACGGAAGCTGTGTAGAAAACTGAATTATGGCAGTAAGTTTGAAAATAAATTCTACAAAAATGGTTGGATGGTGAATTTTATACTGATGTAAAAATTTGTTCGTCTAGTTTCATTTCCAACAAACGAAAACTGATTTCGAGTTTCGAGTCAAAAGATATGAATTTTTAAGTGACGAAAGGTCAGAAATCAGAGCACCAGTCTATTCCGAATTCCAGCATTATAATTGACTTTGAAAATTCGCCATAAATCGTACAAGTTGAATTTGGGCTATTAATTTATATGGTTGAAAAGATTATTGAATCTAGTTTCTTTCAGAACAAACAGAATCAAATTCTGAGTTGTAGATTATTTATAGAAATATTTCTTTGAAGTTAGTGCAATCTGCCATAAAATGAGAATTGATACATTTTGTACCTAAGGTTAATTAGTAAGCTTGAAAAGGATTAATAGAAGTTCTAAATGGTTATTAAGGACCAAAATGAGTTTTGGATAGTATAAGAAAGGAAAGAGGAAATTTGTATATTAGAATGATTATATTTGATAGCATGTTTGAGAAATTGTTAGATTTGAATTTAACAAATGTTGTTTACATTCATGTGATTAATGAAGTTTAGATCCGAATCAAAAGAAGGTTTGAGGTACTATGAAAGAAAGGATCGAATATAGCTTAGTAAGGCAAGCTAATAAATGGCTCAGGTGAGTGTATTTTATTTATTTACTATATAT
This sequence comes from Hibiscus mutabilis, assembly GCA_019671005.1. Lineage (NCBI taxonomy): Eukaryota > Viridiplantae > Streptophyta > Magnoliopsida > Malvales > Malvaceae > Hibiscus > Hibiscus mutabilis. The sequence continues at coordinate 46,569,159 of CM033731.1, forward strand.
GTGAGATGAATGAATGCATTTTTATTTGTTTATATATATGATGTGAAGAAGACTTGCAATAAGTCAACTTTGATAATAATGAAAATGTATGTTGAACAAAGAAATATTAAATGGCATATATGATACATGGATATGGAATAATGATTTATCTAAGTTAAATCGGATTTCAGATTTTGGATATGAAATGCCCATTATCAAATTATGGTTGATAGTTTTGATGAATTGAATATTGCAGATGAAATATGGGATGCGAATTGCCCTATTATATGAACAATGATGATTGATCTATAAGGAAAAAAATTGCCCAAGTACTAGTGTGAGAGTCTTTGGTATAATTGGATATCCAAAAAGAGTCTTAGCAGCTGCGCCATAGCACTACGGTGCGAGATAGACTATTCGGGGTTGAGATAGACTCTTCGGGGTCAACATAGACTCTTCAGAGTCGAGATAGACTCTTCGGGGTCGAGATAGACTTTTCAGGGTCGAGATAGACTCTACGGAGTTGAGTTCAAACACTACAGTGTTACATAGCACAAAAAGTGCGAGTATGAGGAGCAAAGGGCATCCTCAAGTACGTACTCACCATCAGACGTTATAGACACTACGGTGTCAAGATGACTCGTATACCATAGGTTCACTTGAGAATCTTTGGTATAGTTGGATATCCATAGAGTCCTAACAGCTGCGTTATAGGCATTACGGTGCTGGGATAAAGTAGGCACTACGGTGCTGAAGGTAAAGTATGCACTACGATGCTGAAGTTATGAGGAGCAAAGGGTGTCCTCGAGTACGTACTCATCTCAGTCGCTTCGGCGATACAGACGCTATGGCGTCATAGACACTATAGTGTCACGATGACTCGCGTACCATGGCATCACATGATTTTGTACTTTGGGCTATGATAAAGGAAATGATATGCAAATGATTGCATAATGAAAGAATAGCTATGATAAAGGAAATGATATGCAAATGATTGCATAATGAAAGAATGGTTATGATAAAGGAAATGATATGCAAATGATTACGTGATGAAAGCATGATTACTTAATGATCATGAACCATAGATATCATGAATTCTATGACAAAATTGATAGAGGATATGGAACATATTGAAAGCATGATTATGTTGAATAAATTTTTATGCATGTGAACACCTAATGAACAATGATGACATGACTCTTAAGATAGTTATGATACTTGATAAATTCTGCATTACAAATGGCTTGATTTTATACTTGGCTATAATATTTGAAATGTAATTATGGAAGTAGCTAAAGCTAAAAAGCTTAACGTGCACAAGATTGGTAAGACAAAACAAATCTTATGATTTGAATATTATATTGAACAAATGAATTATACAAGTAAGGCAGTTCTATAAATGATAAAATACTATCAAATGCAATTGAAAATCATTTGACATCTCGCAGAGTGGTGTTATTGTAATCATTGTTTATATTATTATGATTATGTTTGAATAATTATACTTAACGTGTGTTGTGTATCACACGTAGGTACTTTGAACGAGATAGCAAATGAGGAGCTACACATCATTAAATCAAGTTAATATGCATTATCAGTAAGTATCACTATATCCTAGTCTAGTGGGGCATGTATAAATTTTAAATAAGTAGTTATTCTGTACGATCTAGTATTATGAATCAGTTTGAAGAATTAAAATATTAGAGAATATGCTTTAAACGAATTTAAATTCAGTTGGTTGTTTATCGTGTAATGGTTATAAAAAAATTTAAATCTGAAAATCAGTACAAATCAGTTAGTAACATCTTTAATGTGTATTCGAATATTGAATATACGTTGAGGGTGTTACATAACCCGGACTTACCCGGAGTGTATGTTCGGATGCTACGTGACCCGACCTCACTCCAGAGTTGTTGTTGTTGATATGTGTTTTTGTCTAGATGATCTAATGAGATCTCAAGTATGGTTGGGTCATGAGTGCCATGTATGATGATTTCTATGATGAGAGCATGTGTTTAGGCGACTAGTGGTAGCGTCGCGTATTTAGTTATCTTTCCTTATTGCTCGTACTAGCCTGCATGCTTATGTTTATAATTAGCATGAAGTATAGTAGAGTAGATGTATACCACTGAGCTTTGTAAGCTCAGCGCTGGGAATCATTCTTTCCATGCGTAGGTTTAATCGTTGGATCATGGGTTCAAAAAGCACTATCGGTACGAGATTCTAGCATGTGGTGATATCCAGAGTACGGTACTTGTGTTTAGTGGGTATGTATTCATAGGACCTTACGTGGTCGAGTATGTAATTCTTACTTTTGAAATTGTATTAATCAAGTTGAATGTTAAATGTTTTAAATTAAAGTGGAGCTCATTTATACAATATTAAATTAATTATCTATGTTTTTACTATTGTTTTTAATTTTTTGGAAAATAACTTGTTTGGGCTAAATCGAGTTGAGAATTTTTATAGAAACGGGTTAGGCTTAAGGCCCAAATGTGACATCCAGATCAAGGGTGTTACATTTAGAGTTTAAGAGTTTAAGTTGAGTTTAGGGTTAAATGATTTAGGGTAAAGTTCACAAATGGTTACTAAACTTTGTTCAATTATTCAATTTGGTAACCAAACTTCCAATTGCTTCAATGTTACCAATAAACTTTTAGTTTTGCCTCAATTTGGCCATTGAAGGCTTAACATGCGTTAAGAATGTGACATAACAGTTAAAAATTGTATAATAACACATTTAGTCCTCCATATTTGCACACTCAAACATATTAGTCATGATTAATAAAAAATAATAAATTTAACCCTCAACATTTACACATTAATTCAATTTGGCCCTATTTTTAGTTAAAATAGTTTAACCCTAAACCCCCAAAACATGAAATACTAAAACCCTAAAGCCTAAACTCATAAAGCCTAAAACCAAAAACACTAACATTAAACCATAACCATGAAATCATAAACCCTAAACCCCTAAAACCCTAACCCTAACTCTAAACAATAATCATAAACCCTAAACATAAAACCCCTAAGCACCAAACCTGAACATTAAACTTTAAATACCTAAACCCTAAATCCATAAACACTAATCCATAAACCATAAATTCATAAACCCATAAAACCTAAATTCATAAACCATAAATCATAAATATTAAAAATATTAAATTTAGGGTTTATGGCTTATTGGTTTTGGAATTTAGTGTTTCATGTTTAGGGTTAGGGTTAGTGGTTTCATGTTTAGGGTTAAGGTTTAGTGTTTTTGGGTTTAGGTTTATAAGTTTAATGTTTTGGGTTTTAAGTTTAGTGTTTTAAGGTTTTATGTTCAGGGTTAAATTATTTTAATTGAAAATAGGGCTAAATTGAAATAATATGTAAATATTAAGGGTTAAATTTATTTTTTTCAAAGTATGATTAATGTGTTTATATGTGCAAACGTGGAGGACTAAATGTGTTATGATACATTTTTTCAATTGTTTCGTCACGTTCTTAACACCCAGTGGCGAAATTGAAGCAAAACTAAAAGTTTAATGGTAACATTGAAGCAATTGGAAGTTTGGTTACCATATTGAAAATTTGAACAAAGTTCAATGACCATTTGTGAACTTTACCCAAAGATTTAAGTTGGGTTTCGGGTTTACGGGTTTAGGATTCAAGGTTTAGAATTTAAGTTTACATAAATTTTCAATTTTAGGGTTTAAGATTTTAGGCTGAATTTAAGATTTACGATTTTAGGATTTATGGTTTAGAGTTTAGGATTTAGGATAATTAAGATTAGATATTGAGGATTTATATTTAATAATTTAAATATGAAAATTTTGTATAAGTTTTTTTTTTCACACCATATATATCAAAATATAACCTTATAAATATATCAAATAAATACAATGGAAGCGCCGCCACTTTTCTCATTATTTTCTTTTGCCATAAATAAATGGCTTAGCCGTCAAATAAGTGCCAAAACTGTACATTTTTTTCTAGATAGGTGCCTAACATTTCATTCTGTGACCCATTTAAAGTTTGACCGTGATAAACGTTAATTTTTTTCGTCATTCAATCAAAAACGAACACTGTAGCGATGTCTATTTTTTCGACGAGAGTTTTCGCTAAAAAACGAAAAGGGTTTCAAAGTGTTTGGGGTCTTTCAGGTATTTAAAAAAATCATCCGTGGGGTTTTAGAAAAAACATATTTTATTTTAAAAATAGAGTCGCCACCGGCCATTAAGGTGGGCCGTGCACCATGAAAACCAGTGATTTAGAAAATTGCTGGGTTCGGGAGTCGGTTACGGATAGGGAAGGATTAGCACCCCCACACCGTCCAAAATTGGTACTTTAATAATTACCGCTTTACTAATATTAAACTTTCCGGATTAAAGTGACGATTAAATTAAAATTTGGTTATAAGTGTGAGTATATTTTAAAGGCTCTGTCATTCGAGAGTAAACCGAAAAACCACCATCACTATGCTTGATACTGGCCACGTTTACGCTCGAATAAAAGGGTATCGCATTGACAATAATATATCCGAAATGCAACTTAAAACATGGCAAATATAAATAAATACAATGCGATAAAAATATAAAGAAATACTAACATAATAAAATACTAATCTAACATAAATAAAACACTAATCTGAAACATAATCTAACACATAAATAAAAACAAATATAACATAAATAAAACATTAATCTAAAACATAAATAAATACAAAGCATAAAATACTAATATAAAACATATCAACTAAAAATATGAACAAAATTAAGCAACATTTTATTAAATCAAACATAAATAAAAATATACCTAACTAGGAGCCCGAACCCCGATTGACTTCCACCGAGATCTACCACGATCCCTTTAAAAATTAACTAGATCGGATCCAAAATAAGACCCCGATCGAACTGGTTAGGACCGAGGGCATTGCCCCGGTTCTTGGCTACCCGAGAGCATGGCTCTCTTATTTGGGCATGCCGCTGCCAGCTCCTATGCTTTGCTGCCCTCTCCATGCCTCATATATATAGGCAATTTGGGGGCTTAAGGGTGACGTGGAGCACCCTCCTCCATTATTTTTTTTTACGTTTTTTGAAATTTTTTATAGATTTTACATTAATAATATTACTATTAAAATATTACTAATAATACTAAAAACTGGACAAAAATGAGTGATTACAGCTGCCCCTTTTGCTTGTTCTTGTGAAACGAGAACAAAACAAAGATCAAAAGTACTCATTTTTGTTCTACTTCCTTGTCATTGGCTTCAGGATCACAGGTTCTTCTGGAACTTTCCGCTCTTCCTCGGCCAACTCTTCAAGATTGTAAGTCCTTCCTATATAGAACTTTTTTGCCTTCAACTATCAACACTGCATGTTCTCCCTATATAAAACCTTACACTCTGAGGCCTCCAGTTATGAGTCCCTCCTATATAGAACTTTTTCACTCTGAGACGGTAAAGCTTGGAGTCCTTCCTATATAGGACCATTTGCCTTCAACGCTGCGGGTTTTTCCTATATAAAACCTTCTGCGTCACGGATGGATTCTTTCGACTGAGAGTTCCTCCTATATAGAACTGCTAGTCTTCAAACCCTAGAGCCGTAAGTCCTTCCTATATAGAACTTTTAGCTTCTAAAATCGCGTAGTTACGGTTTCTTCCTATATAGAACCTTTCACTGCGAGGACTCGAAAATATAGGCCATTCCTATATAGAACCTTTATCTTTGAATTTGGGATTCACGCCAAAATGGCTACCGATCTTTATGGACTCACGCTACTAAGGCTGCCGAAATCTATCTTCAAATTTGGGGAATTCACGCCGAAAATGGCTACCGATCTTTCTTCAAATTTAGGGGATTCACGCCGAAAATGGCCACCGATCTTTCTGGACTCACTTTACTATGGCTGCTGAAATCTTTCTTCAAATTTGGGGATTTACACCGAAAATGGCCACCGATCTTTCTGGACTCACGCTACTATGGCTGCCGAACTTTTTGGCCTTACGCTATCGAGGTTGCTAAAATTTTTCTTCAAATTTGGGGATTCACGCTGAAAATGGCTACCAATCTTTCTGGACACGCTAATATAGCTACCGAACTTTCTGCAAGTTTGGGGATACACGCCAAAAATGGCTACCGATCTTTCTGGACTCACGCTACTATGGCTGCCGAACTTTTTCAAATTTGGGGATTCATGCCAAAAATGGCCACCGATCTTTCTGGACTCACGCTACTATGGCTGCCAAAATTTTTCGTCAAATTTGGGGATTCACGCCAAAAATGGCTATCGATCTTTCTAGACTCACGCTACTATAGCTGCCAAACTTTCTTCAAATTTAAGATTCACGCTGAAAATGGCTACCGATCTTTCTGGACTCACGCTACTATGGTTGTCGAATTTTCTTCAAATTTAGGGATTCACGCAGAAAATGGCCGCCTATCTTTTTGGACTCACACTACTAAGGCTGCCGAACTTTCTTCAAATTTGGGGATTCACGCCGAAAATAGCTATATGTCTTTCTGGACTCACGCTACTATGGCTGCTGAACGTTCTGGCCTTACGCTACTAAGGCTGTCGACATCTGGTCTCACGCTACTATGGCTGCCGTATCATGCCCGAAGGACTTATCACCATGCTCGAAAGATTTACTGGTGGCTCGAAGGTCTTATCATCATGCCCGAAGGTCTTACTGATGGCCCGAAGGACTTAATATATGGCTTTACGCTACTTTGGCTACTGTCATCTGGCCTCACGCTACTATGGTTGCCGAAATCTCTTCATTTAATGAAATCTACTTCTTCAAACTTTTTGACAATTCTTTAAATACATGTCTAAAACAAGCAAAAATTGACATGCCTCTATCTATATGACGCGTGCAATGTAATGCTTTCTTTTTCTTCTTTTTCTTCTTCTTCTTCTTCTTCTTCTTCTTCTTCTATTTCCTTCTCTCTTTTTTCTTTTTTTCTTTTCTTTTCTTATTTCTTTCTTTCTTTTCTTTTTTCTCTTCTCTTTTCTTTCAATCTTTTTCTGTTCTAAAGTCTTACACCCTGAAAGGTCATTCTTTAGATTTCTCCATCTCTTTACTTCTTCATTGTATGCTCTTAAATCCTCATTTGATCAATCACTTCGAATCTGAATTAACATGCTTTCAAATCTTTTGTGTGGAAGGCTTTCTTGTCTTCAGGGTTATCACCTGTCTTCATAAATAATTTTCTGGTCCTTATATTATTCTTATAAGAACCCTTGTCATCTTCTTCGCTTGGCATTGCCTCATTCAACCACGGGCTCCACTGCTTCGAATTTCCTAACCCATCATACAGAGCCTGGATCTATATTGTAATCACTAGGGTGAGCATTTCTCATAGCATTTCGATGTGAACTAACTCTCGGTCCCTATGCTTTAAATCTCATCATCATTCATTTTTAAAGTAATGCAAAAGGCAATTTACTTGTGTATATTTCAATACAAAAAATAATGACTGTTTGAAAAGATAACAGTCATTTTGAAAATCACAACTTGGAGGGAATACCAAACATTTTAAAAATATTGTTTTGGACAAATGGTAAACATCTTTTTCTTTTCTTTTCTTTTTTTAAGCCAAACATTTTTTTAAAAATTAATGTTTGGAGAATGGTAAGCACAATTCAAAATATATTGCCACACATTTTAAAAACTAATGTTTAGGGGAAATGGTAAGCATCAAAACTTTAGGAGAAAATGTCAAACCTTTTAAAACACGTTTGCCCCCAAAATATCAAACACCTTAGCACATCTGCTTCAAATTGCCAGAGATCAACTATAATGAAGCGCATATTTAGAAGATATTGACTATTGTGGAGATATACGCAAATGTATAGTTTCTTCTAGTCTATTAGGCTTTCAAGAGGTACAATCCCATACCTAATTTCTAACCCATTTAAGGTGGCTCTCTTAATCTCACTAACTCACCATGCCTCATTCTTCCCTCATTTGGGTGTCGATCAAGCACTTCGAAGTTTGATGTTCCTTGAAGCAAGGTTAACTCTTATAGGCGGAATGAAATCTGAAGACATTCTCATTCAACTTGGATATCTATGGATGATCAGAATGGTCTTTGGAGGCTTGTAATGTAGGCCTTTGGTTCATGGTTAGACGAAATTGTATCTCTCTGCTCATATGATCTAGATATGCTCATATAGAGTATTATTTTTTTCTTTTAACTGCTCGAATCTTGATTTTTGAGTGTGTTCAATTCTTTTATTCATGATAAAACTCTAATTGGTCTTTGGATCACTCCCCAAAAATTTTATGCAAGTTAATGATAATGTTATGTAAAATATGCCATGACTGTACAATGTGATGCAATGCAATGCATGAATGCAAATGCGGTGTTGATTCTCGAACAGTCCTTAAAAGACTTTCGTTCAATAGAAAAATGTCTGGTTGCAAGAAACTAATAATGAATTACAGGTAACAGTTAGCTTCCTTCTGGAGATCTTGACTTCGGGAAGCAAAGCTCGTGTTCTACGTCTCGACGTCGTCTTCATGATGATGGGTGACCTCGTATTCTCCTCTTATGCTACTCCATAGACTTGTGACGTCATGATCTTTATGCTTTGGCTTCTAAAAACCATTGACAAGTGTAGGCATAATGCAAACCAGAGTTTCTTTTTCGGTTAATCTAGGTGTAAACAAACCGATCTTCGAATAATGCGTCTAAATAGGATTGGATCCTAGCGGTCCTAAAGGGGGTATACTTAAAGCCTTTAAAACTTTTGGGTTTACATTAAAATTTTCAAAGATCATTTGGTTTAAAGATTTCCCCTTTTTATTATCAAAAAGTTTTAACTTACTTAGAAAATGAAACTTTTATTTGAAAGTTTTAGGAGGGAAAAGAATTCAAAACACAATAATTTTTTTTGAAGGAGTTAAATCAAAATCTTTGAGATTTTTACAAAGGGTTAAATGTGAAGATTTTAAAATTAGTGTTCTGTAGTCCCCACTAGATCCTCTGCGCCGCGCGTGCCTTACTATCGGACCGTCTTCTTTCTCGATTGGTCTTTGCTCGACCTAACTTGATACTGTAATATTATCGTTTTCAGTAAAACAGACTTTTTCTATTTTGAAAGCCTTTTAAATGAACCGTTCTTGAATCAACACCACGTCATGATATGCAAAATGAATGCAAATAAAGGCGTTGATTACGCTGGTAATCACCATTTTGAACGACTTTCATAGGAATTCCAGGGTCTAGATTCTGGAGCCAGAAAAGAAGACTTCTACAAATATGCCCCTCTACATGTTTTTGGGTCGCACTCAAAGAAATGAAAGTCTCGGTTAAAATCGCTGGTACCGGGTTTGTCTTCCACTTCATGCGTTTAAACATATCCAAGATGGCTACGTCGATGTTTCCAAGAACCCTCGAGAAAATGATCAAACCTATATCCCTAAAGAGAACATGTCCATCTTGGCAAAGGTTAGGCTGTCTCCTCGACTCTGAATCAGGCCGTTGACCCAATCGTCACTCATCCTGGCAAAGGTTTTGAACTTCAATGGATAATTCTAGTTCCTTGGCGGCTTCGTATAGATCCAATCTTTTTTAACATTCTTCTTGTTAAGCAAGGCTGTGTACTCTTCTACCGTGGGTATCATGTCATGTCCATTGAAAGTAAAGCAGCAAAAAACAAGGTTCCATAAATGAAAAATGGCTCGACGCAAAGGCTGATTAACCCGGACATACATTAAATGTGCTATGTCGCCATAAGTATCAGAATATAGGTATTGTAGTCGTCGATCCCATCCTTCCCAAATCTCTTTAAGCTCCCATAGGTCATTCTGTTGTAGGCTCTTGTATGTATATCCTGGCATTATGCGCTCACTCGGCAAACTGTTACCTTGGGCCCACTGGTTGACTTCTGACCAATGTTTGACGATTGTGATTGAGATACCTTTTATCCATGATGAAAGATTTCTGATCGGACAAACCACTTGAACCAACACCTTTATTTCATGGAATGCTAATGCAACAAAAGTATGTGTAAAGTAAAAATAAAATAAAACAAAAAAAGAAATGAGTTAGTACCGAATAAAATCAATAGATACATAAATAAAAAGCGAAGTAGATAAGGCAACAAGCAGAGCAATCCTATTTATCCCGTCTAAAACACCTAAGTTATCCGCATGGCTCTAGAAGGTGGGCTTTCTATATTATCTACATGCAGTTTTGGTGCTAAGAGGTACCCAAATTGTCCTTGTTGTCCCCTAATAAGAGTAGCAAGGCCCCCGGTCATCACTCATTATAGGCTCCTTTCAACCGGGTTCAACTCAGGGGGACCCATTCACTGATGCCCCTACGAAGGAACGATATCCTCACGAAAACATAAGGTACTCGAGCCCCTAATATACTTTGCTAGGCCCATACGGAGGAACAATTTCCTCACGAAAGCACTAGCGTTTTCCCCTCACTTAAAAATGAGGGTTTATATGCCAAATTTCAAATGCGTTAAAATAAACACACAATTATAACCAAATGTTAATTTAATAGTCACTTTAATCCAGAATTTCCAATATTAGTAAAGTGATAATTATGTAAAAAGCTCGACTCTTTTATTTTTGAAAACCAAAAAATATCCCCAACGGAGTCGCCATCTGTAGCGATGTCTTTTTTTCGAAGAGCGTTTTCGCTAAAAAACGAAACGGATTTCAAAGTGTTTGGGGTCTTTTGGGTATTTAAAAAAATCATTCGTAGGGTTTTAGAAAAATCGTATTTTATTTTAAAAATGGCGTCGCCACCGGTCATTAAGGTGGGCCGGACACCATAAAAACCAGAGATTTATAAAAATGTTGGGTTCAGGAGTCGGTTACGGATGGGGAAGGATTAGCACCCGCACACCGCCCATAATTGGTACTTTAATAATTACCGCTTTATTAATATTAAACTTTCCGGATTAAAGTGATGATTAAATTAAAATTTGGTTATAAGTGCGAGTAGATTTTAAAGGCCCTGTCATTCGAGAGTAAAACGAAAGACCACCATCACTACGCTTGATACTGGCCACGTTTATGCTCGAATAAAAGGGCACCGCATTGACAGTAATATATCCGAAATGCAACTTAAAACATGGCAAATACAAATAAATACAATGTGATAAAAATATAAATAAATACTAGCATAATAAAATACTAATCTAGCATAAATAAAATACTAATATGAAACATAATCTAACACATAAATAAAAACAAATCTAACATAAATAAAATATTAATCTAAAACATTCATAAATATTAATCTAACACATAAATTAAAAACAAATCTAACATAAATAAAATACTAAACTAAAACATTCATAACTATTAATCTAACACATAAATAAAAATATGTCTAACATAAATAAAACATTAATCTAAAACATAAATAAATACAAAGCATAAAATGCTAATATAAAACATAGCAACTAAAAATAGGAACAAAATTAAACAACATTTTATTAAATCAAACATAAATAAAAAATATATCTAACTAGGAGCCCGAACTCCGACTGACTTCCACCGAGATCTACCACGATCCCTTCAAAAGTTAACTAGATCGGATCCAAAATAAGACCACGATCGAACCGGTTAGGACCGAGGGCATTACCCCGGTCCTTGGCTACCCGAGAGCATGGGTCTCTTATTTGGGCATGCCACTACTGCTCCCATGCTTTGCTGCTCTCCCCATGCCTCATATTTATAGGCAATTGGGGGGTCTTAAGGATGACGTGGAGCACCCTCCTCCATTATTTTTTTTTTACTTTTTTTGAATTTTTTTATAGATTTTACATTAATAATATTACTATTAAAATAGTACTAATAATACTAAAATCTGGACAAAAATGAGTGATTACAGCTGCCCCTTTTACTTGTTCTTGTGAAACGAGAACAAAACAAAGATCAAAAGTACTCATTTTTGTTCTATTTCCTTGTCATTGGCTTCAGGATCACAGGTTCTTCTGGAACTTTCCGCTCTTCCTCGGCCAACTCTTCAAGCTTGTAAGTCCTTCCTATATAGAACTTTTTTGCCTTCAACTATCAACACTGCATGTTCTCCCTATATAAAACCTTACACTCTGAGGCCTCCAGTTATGAGTCCCTCCTATATAGAACTTTTTCACTCTGAGACGGTAAAGCTTGGAGTCCTTCCTATATAGGACCATTTGCCTTCAACGCTGTGGGTTTTTCCTATATAAAATCTTCTGCGTCACGGATGGATTCTTTCGACTGAGAGTTCCTCCTATATAGAATTGCTAGTCTTCAAACCTTAGAGCCATAAGTCCTTCCTATATAGAACTTTTAGCTTCTGAAATCTCGTAGTTACGGTTTCTTCCTATATAGAACCTTTCACTGCGAGGGCTCGAAAATATAGGCCATTCCTATATAGAACCTTTACTTTTGAATTTGGGATTCACGCCAAAATGGCTACCGATCTTTCTGGACTCACGCTACTAAGGCTGCCGAAATCTTTCTTCAAATTTGGGGAATTCACGCCGAAAATGGCTACCGATCTTTCTTCAAATTTGGGGATTCACGCCGAAAATGGCCACCGATCTTTCTGGACTCACTTTACTATGGCTGCTGAAACCTTTCTTCAAATTTGGGATTTACGCCAAAAATGGCCATCGGTCTTTCTGGACTCACGCTACTATGGCTGCCGAACTTTTTGACCTTACGCTACCGAGGTTGCCGAAATTTTTCTTCAAATTTAGGGATTCACGCTGAAAATGGCTACCAATCTTACTGGACTCAGGCTACTATAGCTGCCGAACTTTCTGCAAATTTGGGGATTCACGCCGAAAATGGCTACCGATCTTTCTGGACTCACGCTACTATGGCTGACGAACTTTTTCAAATTTGGGGATTTATGCCAAAAATGGCCACCGATCTTTCTGGACTCACGCTACTATGGCTGCCAAATTTTTTCGTCAAATTTGGGGATTCACGCCAAAAATGGCTACCAATCTTTCTAGACTCACGCTACTATAGCTGTCAAACTTTCTTCAAATTTAAGATTCACGCTGAAAATGGCTACCGATCTTTCTGGACTCACGCTACTATGGTTGCCGAATTTTCTTCAAATTTAGGAATTCACGCCGAAAATGGCCGCCTATCTTTTTGGACTCACGCTACTAAGGCTGCCGAACTTTCTTCAAATTTGGGGATTCACGCCGAAAATAGCTATCTATCTTTCTGGACTCACGCTACTATGGCTGCCGAACTTTCTGGCCTTACGCTACTAAGGCTACCGACATCTGGTCTCACGCTACTATGGCTACCGCATCATGCTCGAATGACTTATTGATGGCCCGAATGACTTATCACCATGCTCGAAAGATTTACTGGTGGCTCGAAGGTCTTATCATCATGCCCGAAAGTCTTACTGATGGCCCGAATGACTTAATATCTGGCTTTACGCTACTTTGGCTACTGTCATCTAGCCTCACGCTACTATGGTTGCCGAAATCTCTTCATTTAATGAAATCTACTTCTTCAAACTTTTTGACAATTCTTTAAATACATGTCTAAAACAAGCAAAAATTGATATGCCTCTATCTATATGACGCGTACAATGTAATGCTTTCTTTTTCTTCTTCTTCTTCTCTTTTTTTCTCTATTTTTCTTTTCTTTTCTTATTTCTTTCTTTCTTTTCTTTTTTCTCTTCTCTTTTCTTTCAATCTTTTTCTGTTCTAAAGTCTTACACCCTGAAAGGTCATTCCTTAGATTTCTTCATCTCTTTACTTCTTCACTGTATGCTCTTAAATCCTCATTTGATCAATCACTTCGAATCTGAATTAACATGCTTTCAAATCTTTCGTGTGGAACGCTTTCTTGTCTTCAGGGTTATCACTTGTCTTCATAAATGATTTTCTGGTCCTTATATTATTCTTATAAGAACCCTTGTCATCTTCTTCGCTTGGCATTGCCCCATTCAACCACGGGCTCCACTGCTTCGAATTTCCTAACCCATCATACAGAGCCTTGATCTATATTGTAATCACTAGGGTGAGCATTTCTCATAGCATTTCGATGTGAACTAACTCTCGGTCCCTATGCTTTAAATCTCATCATCATTCATTTTTAAAGTAATGCAAAAGGCAATTTACTTGTGTATATTTCAATACAAAAAATAATGATTGTTTGAAAAGATAACAGTCATTTTGAAAATCACAACTTGGAGGGAATACCAAACATTTTAAAAATATTGTTTTGAACAAATGGTAAACATCTTTTTCTTTTCTTTTTTTTTTAAGCCAAACATTTTTTAAAAATTAATGTTTGGAGAATGGTAATCACAATTCGAAATATATTGCCACACATTTTAAAAACTAATGTTTAGGGGAAATGGTAAGCATCAAAACTTTAGGAGAAAATGTCAAACCTTTTAAAACACGTTTGCCCCCAAAATATCAAACACCTTAGCACATCTGCTTCAAATTGCCAGAGATCAACTATAATGAAGCGCATATTTAGAAGATATTGACTATTGTGGAGATATACGCAAATGTATAGTTTCTTCTAGTCTATTAGGCTTTCAAGAGGCACAATCCCATACCTAATTTCTAACCCATTTAAGGTGGCTCTCTTAATCTCACTAACTCACCATGCCTCATTCTTCCCTTATTTGGGTGTCGATCAAGCACTTCGAAGTTTGATGTTCCTTGAAGCAAGGTTAACTCTTATAGGCGGAATGAAATCTGAAGACATTCTCATTCAACTTGGATATCTATGGATGATCAGAATGGTCTTTGGAGGCTTGTAATGTATGCCTTTGGTTCATGGTTAGACAAAACTGTATCTCTGTGCTCGTGTGATCTAGATATGCTCATATAGAGTATTATTTTTTTCTTTTAACTGCTCGAATCTTGATTTTTGAGTGTGTTCAATTCTTTTATTCACGATAAAACTCTAATTGGTCTTTGGATCACTCCCCAAAAATTTTATGCAAGTTAATGATAATGTTATGTAAAATATGCCATGACTGTACAATGTGATGCAATGCAATGCATGAATGCAAATGCGGTGTTGATTCTCGAACAGTCCTTAAAAGACTTTCGTTCAATAGAAAAATGTCTGGTTGCAAGAAACTAATAATGAATTACATGTAACAGTTAGCTTCCTTCTGGAGATCTTGACTTCGGGAAGCAAAGCTCGTGCTCTACGTCTCGACGTCGTCTTCATGATGATGGGTGACCTCCATTATTTTTTTTTTACTTTTTTTACTTTTTTGAAATTTTTTTTTTATAGATTTTACATTAATAACATTACTATTAAAATAGTACTAATAATACTAAAACCCGAACAAAAATGAGTGATTACAAACACGTGTCAATATTAAACATTTTCTGAATTTTATTTTTTAAAATTAAATTAGAATTTTTTAAATATCCTAAAATTTTTAAATAATCCTAAAATAGTCCCCAAATCCCTAAAACCCCTAAACTCGGCCACTCCCACCGGCGTTGGTCGCGTTTTTGGTGTCGAAATGAAGTGCCCTCCCCTCGTCGAACGACCCACACACGTTCATCGTCCGTTATGCAATCGTTCGTCACGAATTATTCGACGATTTCAATATTTCGTACGGCGTCGGTCGATTTCCGACAACGAGGTGATGGGGTAAATGGTCGTGATGGTCCGGCAACAGATGTGATGGGCGGCGGCGTGACAATCGGCAGCGAAATTGAGTTTTGGGGTGTTAGGGATTTCAAAATTTGGGGCTATTTTGTGAAATTTGTGGTTATTTTGTTTTATTAATTTTTATTTATTGTTAAATATAATTTTGAAAATTTAAGAAGATGACACGTGTTAGATAACGAAAGTTAACGATAAAAATTATCAGACAGTAACGGCGAAACACCTATTTGAGTAACATTGAAAACGTTAGACACTTATTTGACCCAAAACAAAATTTAAGTACTTAACTAAAAAAAGAGTATAGTTTGGACACTTGCCTAAATAAAATACTGTCCAACGTTTTCTCTTTTCCTTTTCTTCCCAAATGTCCTTCTTCTTCTCTCTCTCCTTGAGTTTTGCTTAACTTTTATATATAATTAATAAATGACTAAATATATTTGTTAACTATTTTGTTTATTTATTTAAAAATAAAATTTTCAAATTAGATTCAGTTTATTCTAATTTAATTTCGTATGGATAAATGTTTGTGTTTGTTTAATTTAGGGGTAAACTAAATCAGTAGTCACCGAACTATGGTTTCTTTCTTATTTTGGCCACCGAACTATTTTTTTGGCAAAAACATCACAAACGTTATGTTTCCTTCCTATTTTGGTCACCGGTTGTTAAAAACTTAACGGTTTTGCTGACGTGAAAGTTTATTTTATTTTTTTAATTTTCTATGTCATTTCTTCTCTCTCATCGTAAGCAATATATGTTATTTTATAATATTTTTATTCAAACTAACAGAATAGTGACACGTATCATTGCCTATTAGTGGAATAAAAGGAATGAAAAATCAAGCCCCTTATGCAGCCAGAGAGATTCGACTAATAGGCAGTTACACGTGTCACCATCTCTCTAGCTGCATAAGGGGCTTGATTTTTCATTCATTTTATTCCTCTAATAGGCAATTACACATGTCAACATCTTGTTAGTTTAAATAAAAATATTATAAAATAATATATATTGCTTACGAGGAAAGAGAAGAAATGACATGGAAAATAAAATAAAATTTAACGTCGACAAAACTGTTAAGTTTTTAACAGCCGGTGACCAAAATAGGAAGGAAACATAACGTTAGTGATGTTTTTGCCAAAAAAATAGTTCGGTGACCAAAATAGGAAGAAAACATAACGTTAGTGATATTTTTGCCAAAAAAATAGTTTGGTGACCAAAATAGAAAAGAAACCATAGTTCGATGACTACTGATATAGTTTACCCTTAATTTAATCGTTTAACATTCAATAAACAAATTATTCCTGCATGCATAAATTTATCTAAATTTATAAATAAAATGATCGATATCTTTTGAAAAGAAATGGTTTCTGCTTAATAACTGGTCCATCTTCCCCCAAAAAATATTATTCATTTTGAAAGTTTATTTTAGTTACGATCAAATAGGCTGAGTCAAATCGAGTTTAATAGTATTGTCAAAAGTTTGATTTATTTTTAGAGACCATTTACTGTAATTTTTTAAGGGTAAACTATACTATTAGTAATTGAACTTTAGGCATTTCGTTTAGGTTATTAAATTATAATAAGTTTTAATTTTGTTATTAAAATTTTTAAATTATTTCTTTCGTTATTGGACTGTTAAATCATTACGACATGATGACTTGGCCGTTATCTTTCTTTTTGTATGTAGAAAATCATAAACTCCTCCAATTGCCGTTGTCGATCAATCGTCACATGTTGTCAGTTGTTGTTAGCAGCAAATTGTAAACTCCTTCGATCACCGCTCTCGATCAATCGTCACATGTTGTCAGTCCTTGTTAGCAGCAAGATCAGTACCAAAAAATTCACATTTTTCTTATATTTATTCACCTCACATTTTTTCCCACGAAACCCACTCAAAATTGATAAAAAGTCATCTAAATATGTAACCTTCTAATGTTTCGATCTCCTCCGATGACCATCTGATGAGACTAGTTTCGAGGTATATTGTTCATCTTTTTGGAAGAATACTTCTAACCGCCTGAATTTTCGGACAAACATCTCAAACCCCTTAAATTCAAGAATATTCTCAAAAGAATGATTTTTTTGTGTTTAATTTTGTAAGCTTTAAAAAGGTGATGAGAAGGTTTAAACCGCTAGAATGATATAGGACGACGAGACGAGTTTGTTGATGCCTAAGGTGATCAAAAATAAGTCGGTGAATGTCGGCTTTCGATAGAGACTGAAAATGCAAAAAAAAAAAACTAAGTTTTGTTGAAATGATTTTTTTGTGAAATTAAAAAAATAAATGTAGAAAACAAATAAGACATATGTTAAAGTTAGTGATTTATAGCACAAACTTGTGCTTGATGTAGTGGCTAAGTCACTCCACTTGCCTTGCCTTACTCGGGTTTGTATCCTTCCTAACACAAGTTTTTCTTATTTCATTTTCCTACTCTAATTAAGTATTGACACATGTTACCACCTAATTGAATGTTTAATTTATTTTATTAAATTACAATTAGGACCAAATTAATAGAATGTATAAGTAATGATGACCAAATGTGTAATTATATAAACTTTTACTAACTGTCACGCCACTCCCTCCGTTAAGTTTTAACTGTAGGTGGTTATATTGAGACTACTTACATAGTTAAGTGGTTATATTGTCATAATTAAAAATATAGTTATCAAATCGAGAATAACTCTATAGTTGAGTGGTTATTTGAATAGTTTACCCATTTATTTAAAACCCTAAACACAACTCTGCTCCATACAATGCTCATAGCCTTATAGCTCCTGCTTTAACCTTATCTTATTATTTCCTTCCCTTCCATTTATTTATATTTTGTTATTTAATTAATTTATATATCTGATTTCTGATCACTTCACTGCTTTCTTTACATCCTATTGTCGTTTACAAAATTAAAATAATGACCCCTCGTTTTAATTCTAACAGTCAAAAACATGCGATTTGATTAACGCCGTAAATAAAATTATGTCCGTGTTTATTTATTTATTTTTAAAAGTGATCATGTATTGTTTATGTTCGTTTATTTATTTTTGAAAGTGTTTATATTCATTAGTTTAGTGTTTATGATCATGTACGGGTAATTTTTTTAAAAAAATATTATCCGATCATGCTAGGTACCTGACCCAAGATTTTTTCGAGTAGTTGGGCTAGGTCTGGGCTGAATTTTTTTTGTAATTGAGTATCCGATCTGATACTTTTAATATATTTATTTTTAGTTTTAAATTATATTTTTATTTTAGGTTCATTAATATTTTTACCCTAAAACTAAATTTAAATATCTAAATTCTTTCTATGTTTGTATTATGTACTTTTAAGTTTTAATTTTTTAAAAATATTTGTATTAATTTGTTAATACAAGATTCGAAAGAAAAAAATGAGATTAATATTTTTAATGTATTTTTGGTGATAAACTTTAATATATATATATATATATCCAAATATTTCTATCTTAAAAGTAACTTCAAATCACTAATTTTTGTATTTGGATTATGTATTATGAACTTTTAAATTTTATGTGATTTTTTAAAATTTTTAAATTTAAAAATAAATAACTAAATAAAATAAATTGGGTACCCGGTAATTACGGGCTGAAGAATCCAATACTTGAAAGATTTAGTACCCGAAAAGTCGAGCACCTGAGAATGAATACCCTAACCTTCACTAATATTTAAAATGTAAAAGTAAAATAAAAGAAGAAAGAGAACCAGGTAAATGAGCTCATAAACGAACTTGTTCGCGAACACAAACGAACCAAACACACATCTGTTCGTGTCTGTTTATTTATTAAACGAACATAAAAAATTTATTTATACTCGTTTATTTAGCTTAATTAACGAACATTATAAAACGGTTTACGAAACAATTCGTTGAACGCTCTGTCATTTACACCCTTAGATTTGATTATAGATTTGGTAATAAATATATTATTTTTTGTAAAGTAAAAAAATTAGTCAATCAATTAAAATTTTGTGACAAATAAATCACATCACCGTTAAAATTGAAACAAACTGCTTAATATAATAACAATTTTAATCATAAAACTTATACATTCTACTAATTTAGTTCGAAATAATTCAATAAATTTAACCCATCATATTTAAAAATTCTATTGGTGAATTGGATAAGGTTAAGATCGTATTGAGTTTTTTTCATTAGTATATCAACTGTCCAACAGTGAAGTTGTTCTGTTAAGCTATCATACAATAAGTTGCCAGATGTTAGGAGAGTATAATGTCAAATTTTTAAATATAAAAATATTATATTTTTTAATTAATACCAAAATTGATAGAATATGTGAATATTAAAACTAAAACTATTATATCAGACATTTTTAGTTTTAACGACAAAGTTCTACTTGTCATAAAATTTTAATTAAGTGATAATTTAATTATTTAAAAAAATGACATGTTTAATACCATACCTATATTAGGCACACAAAAAATATAATTTAATTTTACTCAAACAATTAATACTATTTTTTTTCATGGTGTAACGTGCAGAGGATGTCCCCGATTTAACAAAACAGGGCAAAGCGAACACTTTCAAGCTTTAAGTACATGCAAAATCATTTGGTAAATGACAGAACAAATATACGAAGTTTAAAACAGGACTGAAATAACATTCAATAACTCGATTCTAGCATTACAACATGAAACCAGACAACCAAATTCTTGTCCAATAATAATGATGACAATAATCCCTTGGAATGGAACAGTTCCACTCCAAGTGCTGATGAACCACATTGCATCTATGTAAAAGTAAAGCCTGCAACATAAATTACAGAATACAGAGTACATATCATATGAACTTCACTCATTACTGCTGTCCCTCGCCTGACTCGGGTTTGGAAGCTTCCTTGATCTCGTCTCCAGCTTCGTCCTAAATCAAAAAAGACACATATCAATAATAGAACACCACATTCAAGCAAATGCAAATCAACTTGCAATCTGCAACTTTTATCGAAAGTAAAAGCATGAAAGTAATCCAACATCCCAAGTTAGCCCACAAGACTTGGGAGTAAATGTAATCTGTTGTGGCTTGTTGACTTTAGACAGGGTCACACGGCATTTTTAATGCAGTAAATAAAGCAGAAAGATTTAAAAGGCCATGGTAGAAAACGAGAGAGAGAGAGAGAGAGAGAGAGAGAGAGAGAGAGAGAGAGAGAGACCGTGATATCAGATGTCCAAAGGGTCAGATTGTCCCGAAGAAGTTGCATGATCAATGTGCTATCCTTGTAGGACTCCTCACCCAATGTATCCAACTCAGAAATAGCTTCATCAAAAGCCTGCCAAATGAAGAACATCTCATTTTATGATGGAAGACAAACAACCTTTAGGAATTCAATTCATCTCCTTGAAAATATTTCCGGATCTTCACATAAGAACAATCTAAAATCTGTGCAGTGTACATGTTATTATGTAGACTCACTAACACGTCTAAAGCAATCACTAACATGTTATTATGTAGACTCACTCCATGCTAAAAAGCAACACATTTTACGATCATAAAGTGTGGAGATGTAGTCACTCCTTCGAACATCTTTAAGCTCAGTGTCTATACCATCATAGGTATCAATCGGATTCGCAAAATATATTCCGGAGTTAAAAGGTTCTCAGGCCAGCAACTCTCATAGATATAATCAGAGTTGCATCAAAAGTAGATCAAGTAGGGGATTAATTACATTATAGCAATTTACTATAGCATTGTACACAGATGAGACCATGGCAACAGAAGTTAGTAAATTAAAAGAGAATAAACACCTGTTTTGCGAGATTGCAAGCACGATCGGGTGAGTTTAGGATTTCATAGTAGAAAACAGAGAAGTTAAGACCAAGTCCCAGCCTAATTGGGTGAGTAGGTGCTAGGTCACCAAGAGCAATATCCTGCCATCATGAACAAAATAAAAAGAAGCTATGAACTTCTATTTGAGGATGCTAGAGAAATTATAGAGAAATAACTCATTGACAGGATGGTATTATCAATTTCACCCACCTGAGCAGACTTGTAAGCCAACAAAGTGCTCTCAGCGGATTCCTTCCTCTCAGCACCGGTCTTAAACTCAGCAAGATACCTGTGATAATCACCCTTCATTTTAAGGAAAAACACCTTGGACTCAGCAGATGAAGCTGAAGGAATGAGGTGAGACTCGATAAGGCTCAAAATCCCATCACATATCTTGCTGAGCTCCGCTTCAATCTTGGCCCTGTACTCCTTGATGGTTGCAACATGATCCTCATTTCCTCTGCTCTCTTCCTTCTGCTCAATAGAAGAGATGATCCTCCACGAAGCCCTCCTAGCCCCAATAACATTTTTGTAAGCCACGGAGAGAAGGTTCCTTTCCTCGACAGTCACCTCCACATCGGCAGTTTTTGCAACTTTTTCCATGAACTCAACCATTTCCTCATAGCGTTCGGCCTGTTCAGCCAGTTTGGCCATGTAAACATTTTCCTCTCGAGATGAATCAGTTGACGACATCTTTACTATATCAATCTAATGCTTGATCCTGCAATACTAAAAGATTTAGTTTTTATCAAACAAACATTTCTAACGAGTGCATCGAAGTCGGGAAACAATTGGAAACATTCTTATTCCTTTGTCCTAAAACATCTGGAACTTTATATTCTTCCTTTCTTCAAAAGTTTCCCGACTTTAATTGATTAAAAAAATTTAATTGATTAAATTTTTTGATTAAAGTACGCAATAAAAAAAATTCAAGGGCTCAATTGCTTTTTTGGGTAAAGTATACAAATGGTCACTAAACTATACCAAAAAATACAAAATGGTCACTAAACTTTTAAAAGTTACATAATGGGCATTAAACTTTAATTTTTGTCACAAAATGATTAGTGGGCCTTTTACTGTCGTTAATTAAATGGCGTGCCAGTTACGAAAATTTTAATAGTAACACATTTAATTCTCCATATTTACACATCCAATCAAATTAGTCTTAATTTAACCCTCATTCTTGATGTCTAAATTGATTGAATGTGAAAATATTATGGATTAAATGTGTTGTTATATAAATTTTTGTAACCGTCATGTCACCCAGTTAACAACTGATAACTGCTCATTGACCAATTTATAATAAAAACTAAAGTTTAATACCTATTATATAACTTTTAAAAGTTTAGTGATCATTTTATATTTTCTGGGATAGTTCAATGATCATTTATACACTTTATCCTATGTTTTAAGTTCAAAGACTTCGTAGGCCTTAAATAATTTTTTTACTATTAGTTTTGATTTTATAAACTTATTATTAAAGGTTTTGGAGTGTCAATGGAAGGATGAAAAACAATTAGGAATTAGGCCCAATGAGACGGTGATAAATGGTTGTTGACGGCCGAAACCTATTTCTTATATAATAGTAAAATAAATAAAATTAATCATAAGATTCGCTATGGTAAATAATTTGAAATATTTAAAAAATAAAATATATTCTATAATAATTAATCTCAATGATAGTTATTCATATACGTATGATACGAAAAATGATTTGGCTAAAATACATGTCCACTTTATGATTTATATTTGAGATTTACGACTCTTCTACTTAATAATATTGTCTTTACATTTAAAATTTAAATTCTTTCGTGAGAGAGCAATGTGTCTTGCCATTGCACTAAATCTTTATTGGTTCCTATGTAAAAATCTTTATTATCATTACTGTATTAAACAATTATATCAATAACAAAGAACCTTAAATTAAAATCTCATTATATTATTAATACGATCTTTTTATCGATCAAAACAAAGATAATTATTATTCGACGCACCAATTTGTGGTTCTTGGTGATCTTTCAATAGCTTAATCTCTTATTGTGGTTTGTTTGTTGATGCAGTTAGATTTATTCATATCTATTTTTCCGTTCGAGTCTTTTGGATGGATTTTTAACATTTTCCATGTATGGGAGCTGGTTTTAAGAAAATGTTTAAATTATATATTTAATTTACGATGATAATTATAAACTATTATTATAATTTTAAATATTTTCTCTTTTAATAAGACTAGCGGCTTCTATTCAAAAATTATTCGACACACCAATTTAATGTATTTCTTGTTATAAAATGATTACTAGAAAGTTTTAATATGAATAGTGACGGTATTAGAAAAATAAAAGGGTAAAGTATACAAATGGTCATAAACTATCTCTAAAAATACAAAATGATCATCAAACTTTTAAATGTTACATAATGGACATTAAACTTTTATTTTTATTATTA
Organism: Hibiscus mutabilis; assembly: GCA_019671005.1. Classification (NCBI taxonomy): domain Eukaryota; kingdom Viridiplantae; phylum Streptophyta; class Magnoliopsida; order Malvales; family Malvaceae; genus Hibiscus; species Hibiscus mutabilis. The sequence continues at coordinate 46,592,996 of CM033731.1, forward strand.
AATTGTCACTGAACTATTAACTGTCGTTAATTGGTGTGACATGGTAGTTATAGAAATTTGAATAATATAACATCTAATCCTCCATATTGACACATTTAATCAATTTATTCCCTATTTAACCATCATTATTGATGTCTAAATTGATTGAATTTGTAAATATTGATGATTAAATATGTTATTATATAAATTTTCGTAACTGTCGCGTCTCTAAGTTAACGACAATTAACGACCTAGTGACCATTTTGTAATAAAAATTAAAGTTTAATAACTATTATATAATTCTTGAAAGTTTGATGACCGTTTTATATTTTAAGGATGTAGTGATAAGAAGTGTTATGAAATATAAAATTTTGAATATTATAGTGTAATTGTATGATAATATCTGTTATTTACTTTTAATCTTCAAAAAATATATATACCGTACAAATTATACTACTGAAATTTAAAATACAAAAAAGAAAGACTATTATTTATCACTAGAACCGTTCAATGAGCTCGTAATGAAATAATTTTTTGGTTTATCTCTCGTAAAGACAAGATGGCATCTGGATGAATAATTAGAAGAATATGTGTCTTAGGATTTGGCCCATTTATATTTCTCTAGATATTGGTCGAGACACGGTTGGGATTTGGGCCTGTTAGTTTTTGTTTGAAGCATGATGATTAGGCTTGGGCTGCCAAGCTCCTTCTCTAAGCAACCATCGTCGTTTGCTCTTGCAAATTACAACCGACCGGACAAAGGCTTTCTTTCAAGGTTGCCGGACAAAGTTAAGACCTGGAGCTAATACAACAATTAAGGTCAGGATCTCCGAGAGAGGAACTGAAGATATATAACTAAGCAAAATTAGTTGCAGTCCTTTGAGTACAACAGACCACAGAGGAAGGCTCTCAATATAACGATGGCGCGTTTCCAATTCCAAAAATATATATAGAAAACGACGCAATACGTGAGCTCTGAATCTCAGTTTGAAACGAGAATCGTTTCTCACTCTGCTTTGCAATGTTGTTAAGATGCATTTTCCCGGCAAGCTGGAAGCATAATATCTGCAAACTATACTCCACTCAGCCACCCCAAGTAATTTCTACAAATATTTACATCAATAAATTGGTGAAGAGCGGGCAGTTAGACATCGCGCGGAATGTGTTCGATGAAATGTCTAGGAGAACCGTTGTGTCATGGAACACCATGATTTCTGGTTACTCGAAGTGGTGGAAATTCAATGAAGCCCTTGCTTTACTTTCATCCATGCATCGGAGTGATATAAAGTTTAATGAGTCCACTTTTTCCACTGCACTAAGCTTATGCGGTCGCCTGCAGTCTTTAAGTCCCGGGAAACATATTCATTGTGTCGTTATTAAATCTGGGTGCGAGAGTTTTGAGCTTGTTGGAAGTTCATTGTTGTATTTTTATGCGAATTGTTTCGAGATCGAAGGAGCGAAGCGTGTTTTCCACGATTTGCATGATAAAAATGAGTTGTTGTGGAATTTGATGATTGTGGGTTATGTTGAGAGTGGCTTGATGAGGGAGGCTCTGGATATGTTCACGAAGATGCCGAAAAGGGATGTTGTGGCTTGGACAACATTGATTTCTGGATATGTGAAGAGCAAAGAGGGATGCGAGAAGGCTTTGGAGTTGTTTTGGTGGATGAGAGGGAGTAGTGAGGTGGTGCCTAATGAGTTCACTTTGGATTCTGTAATAAGGGCTTGTAGCAGGTTAGGTGATTTATGTGAAGGGAGGCTTGTTCACGGGATTTTGATCAAATATGGATTTGAATTTGATCAATTAATTGGTGGTGCATTGATTGAATTTTATTCTGATTGTGACGCCATTGCTGATGCTAAGAGGGTCTATGATGGAGTAGCAAATCCGTGTTTGAATGCTTCAAACTCACTTATTAGAGGGCTTATATCAACAGGTAAGATTGAAGATGCTGAACTGATTTTCGATAGACTAGTTGAGGCAAATTCGGTTTCTTATAATCTGATGATTAAAGGGTATGCTGCTTGCGGTCGAGCAGAATATTCAAAAAGATTATTTGAAGAGATGTCTGAAAGAACAATAGTTTCTACTAACACCATGATTTCTGTATATTCTAGGAGTGGGGAAATTGATAAAGCTTTAAAGCTTTTTGAAGTAACACGAGGGGAAAGAAACTCTGTGACGTGGAACTCAATGATGTCTGGTTATATTCAAAATGAGCAATACAAAGAGGCTCTAATGCTGTACCTGAATATGTGCAGATTACAAATAGCGCGTACAAGGTCGACATTCTCGGTTCTCTTTCATGCATGTTCATGTCTGAGATCTCTTCAACAAGGACAATTACTTCATGCACACTTGACCAAAACACCATTCCAATCTAATGTTTATGTTGGAACATCCCTTGTAGATATGTACTCAAAATGTGGCAGCATTGTTGATGCTCACAGATCATTTTCCAGCATCTACTCCCCTAACGTGGCAGCATGGACAGCTATTATTAATGGGTATGCACACCATGGGCTTGGCTCTCAAGCTATCTCACTTTTTGAGCATATGTTGGAGAAAGGAATGGTCCCTAATGGTGCTACTTTTGTTGGGACTCTATCTGCCTGTGCTCATGCTGGTCTAGTAAATGAAGGAATGAAATTGTTCAGGTCAATGGAAAAATGCCACGGTGTGGTCCCAACTATAGAACACTATGCGTGTGTGGTTGATCTTCTTGGTCGGGCAGGTCTTCTGCAAGAAGCCGAGGAATTCATTAAAAAGATGCCGGTTGAAGCTGATGAGGTTGTTTGGGGAGCTTTACTCCATTCTTGTTGGTACTGGATGGACATGGAAGTTGGTGAGAGGGTAGCAGAAAAGCTGTTCAGTATGAATCCAAAGACTATATCTGTTTATGTGATTCTATCTAACATATATGCAATACTTGGGAAATGGGGTGAAAAACTGGAGGTGAGGCAGAGATTGAGGGACTTGGAAGTGAAAAAGGATCCAGGCTGTAGTTGGATTGAAGTAGACAACAGACTCTTTGTGTTTTCTATAGAGGATAGGAGCCATCCATGTTGTAACATGATTTATGCCACCTTACAGCACCTGACAACGAATTTAAACTCTTTACATTTCACTTCGTTGTGATTGTGAGAGATTTTGCTGTTTACTGTACTAAAATATGATCCTGGCTGTCCCCATGCAACACATAACAATTCATCTATCAAGGACTTTTAGTTTGAAGATTCATCATTGGAGTTTCCTTAATTGTGATCCAAAATGAGCAATAAGGTATAGCTTTATCTTTCTTCTCGGAGATATCTTCAATTACTTCTTACTGCTATTGCTATTTCTACATTTTCTATTATTCTAGAGGTGCATTATAGATTGAATGTTTTTCTTCATGTTCTGTGAAGAAAGTATCTTTGTTTCCTTGCCATGGATATCATGCGGTGACCTAAACCACTGAAAATACACTATCCAAAATATTAACTTGAACTTTAGTGGATCTTATTTTATGAGTGGCCAGGCTTAGACATATACAGTCGGTTGGTCTGTCAAGTCAGCAAGTTTGGATTGTTCTGTCAACATTGTTAGGAGTATTTCTTATTTAAAAAATTCCGAGTTAAGGTCTGTGTGAGTTATAGATAGTGGCTTGATATGATACTTCTATTTTGTGATAATTCTTCTCGATTCCTAATGCTATTCTTGTAGCACCATTCTAAGCATTATCCTAATTAGTCCCTAACTATAAGTCTATAACTGTTGCCACCTTGGTCCCTTATCTTCGCATTTCTCATAATTATTAGTTCAATTTCAACTTCATCTGCTCCACCTTTCTTTTCATTCAAGTCAAAATACTCTTTACCTTCATCTGCTCCTCCTTTACAGATGAATGGAAGAATATCTCCATGCATTTGAGAAAATTTCTCCAATACTAATCCATTCTGCAGTATCTAACATTATAAGAATTCAATTGCATTGAATACTCCTTGATCTACCAGTTATAAATGTATCCGTATTTTGTGCTAAATATTTTTGTGTACTTAAGATTTCATAGTTTTAATCTACACGCAGATGGTTTCTTTCCTCCATCCAAGCCTCAGGCTATGAACTTTATTGATTTGGTTTTGTTGTTTCATAGTTTATCTGCTAAAGATCAATTTTGATGCAGCTTTTGAAAGGACTCGTGCAGCAGAAGGCGTTGGTGTTGTCGTAAGAGACATCGAGGGGTTTGTGGTGGGAGAAGCTGCTATAACAGCCCAATATCTTGGTTCAAATCTAGTTGCCTCACTTGCTGCACGGAAAGGTATCGAACCCACTAAAAGGATGGGAAATGCATGCAGTTGTTGACGATGATTAAGAATTTATGGGGCGATAAAGACGAGCTTTCAAGCATGGAACTTGTAGTGGGTGGAAATGGAACTGTTGAGGCAAACATTCAGTGAATGTGGTCCAGCATACTGGAAGAAAAGAAAAAGAGGCCGTGCTTGTAAAGTGCCTACCGAAACCGAATGGTTGGAGGAATACCCTGTGGAAATATGGAAGCTTAATTATATCAGTATTCCTTCAAAGAAAAAATCAAACTCTAATCAATTGTTTAAGGGCCAAACTATGAATAAGCCTATAAATACTTTATATTAATTTTTTTTCATGGTTCTCTCTCTTTGTCACCTTGTTCGCATTTTATCTGTTCATAGATATTATTAACCCTTTGACAATGCACATACACCTTGCAGACAAAGCAATTTGAATTCGAGTCTTTGAGATGAACATCATCCGCTTTGTCACTGGGACTAATTTTTAATAACTAAATAAATCATTAGAGCATATATTATAATTATAGTTTTAAGGTATGACACCAACAATTTTCGCTGTTAAAATTAATTTTGTTTTTAATTAGACTTAAATTTTAATTAGGAATAAATGACTAAGAAAGAGGTGATTATGAGTTTATACTCTATGTTATACCCTAATTGTAATGTAAAAATTACGGCACAAACCAAACATGTTAATCCTATATTAGAATCTAAAATTATGGTTCGTAACCTTAAACAACACAACTAAACTCACACTCAATGTTTTGATATAATGATTTAGAGAGTAATGAAATGTTTGTATGGAGTTATAAGAGACCTAATTACTGTATTTATTTTAGATGAGAGAGATAAAATATCTAAATAAATCTCGATATAATTCGAGGATGAATCACATAATTTAACAATCTTTTGAACCTGTTTAATGTAGTAAGAGCGATTGACTCGAGGAAACACTTGATCAAAATAAGTAAATGTAACACAAGGTAAAGAATTTGGCTTATCTATACATTTATCCTTTGAATAAAATAAATGATTATTACCCCATACACAGATAGTCGAAACTTTTTGTTTTCACACGCGCCTTAATTTTAGGGTTTATGGTTTCAGTTTAAGAGTTTTAGCGTATGTGTTTAGAATTTAGGGTCTATAGTTAAAATTTAAGGTTTAACGTTAGGATTTAGGTTTTAGGGTAATATAGTTAGAGATTTAAGTTTTAACTTATAAACCCTAAATTTTAACCGTAAACCTAAAATTCTATCAACAACCCCTAAATTTAAAACTATTACACCTAAACCCTAAAACTAAAATATTTGTTACACAAACACTTGTGCATGGAATAATAACCCTAAAATAAAAATGTTGTTGTCCTTTCAATTGGAATTTATTTATCTATGTAAGAAAAAGAATGTGTATCATGCTGGAGTTGTCGTTATAAGAATTAAAAAGGAAATTTCGTATTCGATGAATGTTAAGTGGAAAAAGAATTTGGCTGTTCATCTGGACATTAATTTGGGGCCAATGGGAAGCCACCAGAATTCGTAACATATCTTGCATGTTGGCATCCATTTCTTGACACAATCTTTCTAGTTTTTCAATATTTTATACTGACTAATCCGTATCGGCTCGCATCACACACCTAGTTTTGACAGGTGAATAAAGATTTTCTACATATACAACACCTTAAACTTCAGACATACTCAAGTGATATCAAGCTGTTTATCACTTGAACCAACCTGCTGATATAAATATATTAAACATACTATGCTAATCAAATTTAAACATGATGTATCATCGTATATTTTTATAATTATTAAATATCATGTCGATTCGAATTTTTTTATAATTGATATTTTTAATTCTAGGAACGCAGCAAGTATAAAAAAATTTACAGGCTTCGATGGTTGCTTGTTTAATCAAGTTTAATTATAGATACGGATCTCCTAATCCGAAACAATTCTAACTCAATACATTGAACCGTACGTTGGAGGCAAAATACTAAATCTTCGAAGAAACCAAGACAAAGATACGACAATCCAATCTTAGGGCACAAAAACATGGATTAACCCAAAACTTAATCAAATTACTGTAAACAAAGAGACATAAAGAGTCAAAAGAAGGCTCTCCAAATAATAATAACAAAAAAATCTTGACTGCCTTCCATGAGCAAGGCAAAGGCAATGTCTGTCACGGGAATTTCACGTGCGGGCCGGTCCTCTTTGTACATGACATGTTTGTAATGTTTTATTACTAGGATAGTCCCAGCCAGCAACAACTGGTGGACCAAAACATGGCCCCCATTGTGTGGCATTGGTCTCATCTGAGATAATTTTAATTTTTTTATCAAATAATTTTCATTTTTAATATAATTATTGATATCTAATTTATTAGTTGATCAATTCAAATTAAGTATTGCAGAGAGTCATAGAAATGACTCTTTAAGTTGGACAAATTTTTTTTGCCTATTTTCTATGCCACAACACTAAAAAATTAAATTATAAGTCTTAATCTTAAATTTTAAACCCTAAAAATATATTATACCTTTAATTCTCTAAACCTTAATTTTAAACATTAACCATAAACCCTAAACTTACTTTTTATTAGTATGAGATATAAGGGCGCCAAAAAAAGACATTATTTCTATTTTTTAAAATCAAAATTATTTTATTTATAATGTTACGATTTAAAATTTTAATCTTAAAATTTAATATTTTATACCGTCTACGTCTTAGGACAACTTCCCCTTTCACCATACGTCCCTACCATTGTATCATGGTCCGTGTGGAGACCCTACGTCCGTACCAAACCTAGATTTTAAAACATCGTTATCAGTGTGTCATGGTTCGTGTGGAGACCCAGGAGCGGACCTGGTTCACAAATACAAGAAAAAGAGCACTCCATTGTATTCGGTGGCAGATGTACGTAGAGGTCACCCACCCGAACATTTTAAAATTTTATATATTTAATTTAATTTTTTAAAATTTTATGAATTAATTTTTAAATTTTTTAAGTTTTTATAATTTATGTCTACCCTAAAAAATATTTTAACCTATATTCACCTTTAAAAATATTTCTAAATTTACCACTAATAATAATAAAAATAAAGTCCGACACGTGACATTTGCCCTTCGGATATGGTAATGGTTTTTGTCTATATATGCCAACGTGTGTTTTTTTAAGTATTTTTTCTATTGATTATTTAATTTATCTGTATTTTACATGGACCGAATGTTATGGAGAAAGTTAAATATCATGTACAGAACAATCTGAACTTTTCCTGTGACCATTATTTTATTTTCTTGTCTTTTCCTTTTTAACAATCATCCATGATTTAGAATTTTTTGTTGTTGTTGAAAATATCATGTTTTTTCGAAACAGAGTCTACTATCTCATATTTAAATTACCCGTGTAGAAAGGCTTAACACAAATTATTTATTTATTTTGACATACGATAGGAAAAAAATGCTGTTTGATATTGAATCCATAACCTCATGACAATTAAAATTAAAACAATATTTTTTAGATCACACAAGTCATTTATCACTCTACTGATAATTCCGCCAACGGATGAAAGTTTATTTACATTATTTTTAAGAGTTAAGTGTACAGTACGTTCTTAAATTATGACATTCATTTTAAATTAAACCCTAAAATTTTAAAGATTTTATTTTTAACCTTAAATTATAATCTTTATTTTAAATTGATCCCTAAACTTTTGAGAGTTTCAGTTTCATCCTTAAACTATGACTCTCATTCTAAATTGGTCCTCAAACCTTTTAAACTTTCGAATTTCATCATCAAATTATCAGTATGCTAAGCATATGTTATGTTAATAAAACATTATAAAAATTTCTAATTGTCGTGAAACACTGATATGTGCAGTGTAATAATATGATGATGTATAAACGATAATTTGAGGATGAAATTAAAATATTCAAAAAGCCTGGGGACCAATTTAAAATGTCGGTCATAATTTGGGGATGAAAATGGGATATTCAAAAGTTTAGGGACCAATTTATAATTAGAGCCATAGTTTAGGGATTTGGAACATTTACAAGTTTAGGGACCAACTTAAAATGTGTTGGGCTCGATGAATCAACCGAAATTGCTTACCAAGTGGTGGAGAAGTGACTTCTTGGGTGATGGTGGTGGAAGCAAAAATATAGGAAAAATTGCACAATAATTTAGAGTGGTTCGGCTTTCTAACCAAAACCTACATCCACTACCTTAGCTTCTCCACTAAGGATTTCCCAAATTCACTATGAATTTCTTCCCCTTTTCTAGGCTTAGGAGGCAACCCTTACACACTCAAAGCTTCTACCCCAAAGCTTGAGTATACCCTCTTTACAAGAGAAAACAAAACAAAGCAAACAAGAAATCCCTTAGAAGGCTGATGTTTGCACTCTAAAGCTCTCACCCAAAACCTAAAACACTTGAGCATACATTGACAATTTAAGCTCACAAGTGTTGTCTATAAAAAGAATGGGAAATATAAGCACTAAGACAATTTTCCATCATAATGTTGTTGACAATAAGATCATTAGTTGTTGCTGAAGCTTTGATGTCCCTTTTATACTCCCAAATAAGTTCCTAGCCGTTGGAGACCGTTGGGATTGAATTGGAGACGTTGGAGACTATATTTCCCGCAAAAATTACAATTCTACAACCTTTCGTATCGGTACGCGTGTACATGTATCGGTACAGGTACTAGCCGTTATGCCCATTCTGGTTGCCCGTATCAAAACGCCTTGGACCGTATCGGTACGGTGTATCGTTACGCATTACCCCATTTCGGTACGCCCTGCAATTTAAAAGACTGTTGGGAAATAGTCGTTGAGGGTGATTGAAAACTGGATCGGTACGCCTAAAAGCGTATCGAAACGATCCTTTCCGTATCGGTACGGAAAAGCCTGTACCGGTACGGTTTTTGGCTACTGGAAAAATATTGTAGCTCAAACCCTTATCTGTATCGATATGAGGTATACCGTATGGGTATGTTAAAAACGTTAGTTTGGTTACTTTAAAACATTGAAAACATTTCCAAAGCCTCTAAAAAACTTTTCAAACTTATTTTCAAGTTGTTTGGACTTAGAGACATTTTTGAAATCTTTTCAAATTTGGCCAAAACTATTTTTCAATTATTATATCAAAACAAATATCCTAGCAATCTCCCTCTTTTTGATATAATAAAAACAACTTGAAAAATTGTTTTTGAGATTCTCCCCCTTAGTAAAATAAAATTTGAATACGAAATTAATTGTTGATAAACTTATAAGCTCCCCCTTATTCATTTGAAAAATCAATTTTTTTTTAAAACCAATCTCCCCTTTTTTGTTATATAAAAAATGATTCAAACTTTAAAGACCAATAATAATGGAGAGTTTTAAAAAAATGACAAAAAAAAGTTTTGTTTTAAACTTGGCTTCCCCTTACTCAAGCAGCATTCAAATGTTAGTCCAACATTTATGTTAAACTAGTTGAATTAAAATAAATAAATCAAATTAAAATAAACAAAATTCAACTAGTTTTACCACACTTGAACCAAAGGTAGGATGTGAAGCCTTCATTCTTCAAGTGTTCTTCCTTGTGTGTATAGAGCTCCCTAGTTTTACCACACTTGAACCAAAGGTAGGATGTGAAGCCTTCATTCTTCAAGTGTTCTTCCTTGTGTGTATAGAGCTCCCCCTTAATTTTATCATATGTTGATCAAAGCTCCATCACACCTAAAACAAGACAATCAAGTAATTTTTGGTATCCAAATTGCTTTGGATCCATAGACATTAGTAGCACATAATTTAGTCCCCTTAGGAATCCATTTTTCAATTTCATCTCTTTTAGTTGAAGTAATTAGTCCTTTTGGGACCAAATACTTCTAAAATATTTTCCTTTAATAAATCTAGGGGCACTAGATTGTCTTACATAAAAATTTAATTTTCCCAAATTATTTTTCTTTTGAAGTTTATTGGAAATCAAATTTTTTTTCTTTCTTAAGATCATCTACTTCAATTTGATGATCTTTTTCTTTCTTTTGAAGCAAATTTTGTAAATCTAAAACTTTAAGTTCAAAATCTTTTAATTTTGCTTCAAATTCCAAATTGGTTTTTACAAGCAAATTATTTTCAATTTTCAATTTAGAAATCAACTTTTTGTTCTTAGAAAATGAGGCTTTGAACTCAAAAACCAATTGGTCACAAGCTTCTTGTAACTCATCAAATGTATACGAATTTGAATTTGAACAAGAAGAGTTAGAAGATACCTCCCCCTCATTGAGGGCCATGAAGCATAGGTGGGCTACCTCATCTTCCTCGGTGGAGTCTTCATCACTCCATGTAGCCACATATGCTTTCTTTGATGATGATCCCTTTTTGTTGAAGCGAGGGTAATCGAATTTGTTGTGCCTCGTTTCCTTGTACTTGGAGCACTTGGGGGGATCCACCATCTTCTTCAATTCATGTTTTGATTTTTCTATGTTGCTCTTCATGAACTGAGTGAATTCTTTGAAGAGATAAGCCATCTCTTTATCCTCACTTTCCTCCTCATTTGATTATTCTTGTTGGCTTGTGGATGATTGTAGAGCAGTGATGTTGACATCGATTCTTTGTTCTTGGATTATCTTCTCTTTCTCCCTTTTAAGGGTAGAGACATCATTTCATGGGTGAGAAGAGATCATACGAGCTCTTCAAGTCTTTGACCTCAATAATGGTCGTTTTCCTGCTCTCTCAAGATTCGGGAAGTGAATAAATCAACTTCTGAACGAGTTTGTCTTTTGAAATCTCCTCACCAAGTCCTTTTAGCTTGTTGACGATCGTGGAAAACCGGTCGAACATACTCTTGATATCTTCATATGGGTCCAGCTTGAAGTTTTCATATTCGAGGTTGAGTAAGCCGGTCTTTGTCTCCTTCACCTCATTTGTCGCTTCATGAATAGCTTCAAGTTTATCCCATAACTCCTTGGCACTTTCACAAGAAGATACTTTGGCATACTCATCCGGCCTCAAATCACAAAATAAAATGTGCAAGGCCTTACAATTTAGCTCCATCTTCTTGCGATCTTCCGCGCTCTATTCTCCCTTGCTTCGTTGAGGCACGCATAGACCATCTTCAACTATGTCCCAAAAATGGTAGTCTTTGCTATTCATGAAAAACATCATTCTATACTTCCAACAAGCATAGTGATCACCATTGAAGAAGGGTGGCTTGTCGATGAATAGCGCCATAGAAGCCGGTTGATTTGTTTATTGGTCGAGCTTGTCGGATCGCCTCAATAGGATGTTAATCCCTCTCAATTGAGCCTCGCTCTGATACCAATTATTGGGCTCGATGAATCAACCGAAATTGCTTACCAAGTGGTGGAGAAGTGACTTCTTAGGTGATGGTTGTAGAAGCAAAAATATAGGAAAATTTGCACAATAATTTAAAGTGGTTCGGCTTTCTAACCAAAGCCTACATCCACTACCTTAGCTTCTTCACTAAGGATTTCCCAAATTCACTATGAATTTCTTCCCTTTTTCTAGGCTTAGGAGGCAACCCTTACACACTTAAAGCTTATACCCCAAAGCTTGAGTAAACCCTCTTTACAAAGAAAAGAAAACAAAGTAAACAAGAAATCCCCACAAGGTTAATGTTTGCATTCTAAAGCTCTCACCCAAAACCTAAAACACTTGAGCATACATTGACAATTTAAGCTCACAAGTGTTGTCCATACAAAGAAGGGGAAATAAAAGCACTAAGACAATTTTTACATCATAATGTTGTTGACAATAAGATCATTAGTTGTTGTTGAAGTTTTGATGTCCCTTTTATACTCCAAAATGAGTTCCTAGCCGTTGGAGACCGTTGGGATTGAATTGGAGCCGTTGGAGACTATATTTCTCGCAATAAATGCAGCTCTGCAACCTTCTGTATCGGTACGCGTGTACCTGTATCAGTACAGGTACTAGCCGTTATGCCCATTCTGGTTGCCTGTATCGAAATGCCTTGGACCATATTGGTATGGTGTATCGGTACGCGTTATCCCGTTTCAGTATGCCCTACAATTTAAAAGACCATTGGGAAATAGCCGTTGGGGTGGTTGAAAACTGGATCGGTAAGCCTGAAAGCGTATCGAAACGATCATTTCCATACCGGTACAGGGTACGGACAAGCCTGTACCGGTATGGTTTTTGGCTACTAGAAAAATACTATAGCTCAAACCCTTATTTGTATCGATACGGGGTATACCGTATCAATACGGGTATGTTGAAAACGTTAGTTGGCTACTTTAAAACATTAAAAACATTTCCAAAGCCTCTCAAAAACTTTTCAAACTTATTTTTCAAGTTGTTTGGACTTAGAGACATTTTTGAAATTTTTTCAAATTTGTCCAAAACTATTTTTCAATTATTATATCAAAACAAATATCCTAACAAAATGAGAATCATAATTTGGGACCTATGATGCAATTAACTCTATTATTAAAATTACACTCTATTTCCACTTAAATTGGCAGCATTAGACTGTTTTTGAGTTAATTTTTAGCGGGGAAAATATCATAATAGCAAAACAATAGATTTAAAATGGTAAAAATACATAGTTGTACTTTTACATACAGATATCAGAACAAATATACGACTAATCCACTATTATAAATTTAGAATAGAAAACCTACCTTTTGGTGCCCTATTTATGCCCCATACTAAATATTAAGTTTATGATTTAGGATTTAGAAAATTTGGGGTAGATTGTATTTTTTAAGTGTGTAGGGTGTAAAGTTTAAGATTTAAAATTTAACATTTTAGTATTTTTAGTATTGAACATAAAAAGAACACCGAAAAATAACATATAATTTTTGTTCATAAATTTATACGTAGCAGATAATTTCATAATCTGTCCCAATTCAAAATGGTAATTTTGTGTTACATAATAAAACAAATTAATAATTTATGCTATACACATTATTTTATTAAACTAATATTTTTAAAAATCATTAGTATTTATTTTTAGTTCCAATCATTTTGATTTTTGGTTGTTTTGAGGTGGGTATTTTATGTTCGAATATTAATTCAAATTTCATTCATAAATGGTTCGATTGAACGAATTTAAGTTGTTGCTTTTTATCAAACATAATTAAGTCGAGTTAATATTTGACTCGATTCAATTGGTTTTAGAGTTCGAATAAGGATTGATAAACATAATATGTAACCATAAAATGTCTTCTTAATAGTTGACAACTTGTTTTGAGAATTATATGCAAGAGATTTGCTCCAAGGGTGTGTTTTTGGTTGTGTTTGACTTCCCAAATTAGCTTTTTAAACTTTGGCTTGCCAAAAATTAATTTTTCTAGCTTTTGCAAAACCTTAGTTTGGCCCCAAACCACAACAAAAAACAAAGCCTAAGCCTCCAACGTATAGTTAGAAAAACTACTAAAGAACGCATGTCAGATGAGCGTAAAACTGAAACTAACTGTAAGCAACATTTCGAAGGGACCAACAAGAGTTCCTGGAATTTAGGCAGATGTTTGGTCAATTCCGAGCATTTTCAGAAACTGAGTTGAAGCTTAAACGTTGAAGGATAATAGATGAATCCCCTTTAGTATGGAATGAGCCAAACCATTGAAGCAGCTCTGGTGTGGAGCACGAGACAAAACATGTGGGATTAGCATGCTGTGTTTTTACATTCATATATTTATATATGTATATGTTCTAGTTCCAAGCTTGAACTTGTCACTCAGATTCCTTTGCAATGTCTTGAGTTTTGAGCTTTAATTTATTTGTATACACAACATATGAATTTCTGCCACTCTCACTTCATTTCTTAGATATTTCTGATTCTTTAAATTATAATCCGAAAATAAACCGAGAAATGTATATGTAAATGTAAATGTTGAAGCTTTGGTAAATAACAAAAAAATTTCATCAATCCTTCAAACTTTCAAGTTCTTCATCAATGGCCGACCAATTGTCTTGGGTTAGTACTCCCACACTAATTTTTTCTCTCTACATGTGATAACGTGTCATATTCATGGATAGACAAAAAAAATGGATTCTTTTTATTTTAATTATATTTTATATATTTTTGTTTTTATTGGGAAGCAGAGGTGCAAGAATCTGGACCACAGCCTTCCCCAATAAAAAGCCTGCCATTAGCTCTCATTTCAAACAATTCTACAACATTTTCAGCCCTTTTTCTGTTTCCAAAAGATCAACAACATGAATATAAGCTTAAGCAGTGGCACTACTCGCAGTGCAGCAGCAGCCATGGGAGAGTCGAAGAAGAAGGTTTCATGCAGAAAGCTTGGAGGGTATCTCAGAGAACAAAAAGGAAGGCTCTACATTATTAGAAGATGTGTTGTTATGCTACTTTGCTGGCATGATTAGACAAGACAAGTATTTGCTTAGGCTTTCTTCTTTCTTTCTTTCTTTCTTCTTCTCCAATTGTAAATAGCAAATGAGGTATTCAGTATTGGACTGAGGGATGCGGGAGGGATAGTTGTACTTGTACCTTTGAAATTTTCAAACTTTCATATAGTTTATGTATTTTCTATCGATAATTTAAGTTTATACTCCTAAATTTCTAGTATAACTCTCTAACAGTTCGTACTCCTAACATAAAATCATGCCCGTCTCTGAAGGTAATCATACAGGCTAAGGCTTTAGAGAGCTTTCTCCTACCTTTTTAGTTGCTTTTCAGACCCAAAAAAAAGCTCTTGTTAAACCAGATAAACCCTATAATATTTGCCTTATTTACATTATATTGTAGTTTCCATATAGTTGTCTTGATTTACAGATGTTTGATCACTTACATCTAATACCAGTATCAGTTTTCTCACTGAAAATGAAGCTTTTAGCCACTAAAATCATGCTGGGAATAAGCAAAGGAAAAAGAGAAAATTTATGTCCGAGTTTGGTGATGATTGGTGAGTATTTTATGAATCGTTTTTTTTGTCGTCTTTTTTAGGGTTTAAGCAACTCTATATGAACAAAAACTTAATGATGTTGTCATCAAAACCACGTTATGTTCTTTTTCTTGATCTCTTAATCTAATATTACTACTACTATATGTATATGAATGATATTGAGGTATGTGCTTCTCTTTTTCGGACAAGGATTCCATATGTCCATGAAATATCCAAATGCCTGAGACGAAATTGAAAAATATTTTTCGACGTAGAACTTGGTTAAACAGTGAGGAGACATGAGTCCTATGAATGAGTCTGAATGCCCCTTTGCTTATCTAGGTGACTTGGACTAAGGTAATCCATATACCATGGACAAGATATTTTGACACATTGAGGACGACCAACACTAAATAAATAAAATCCCCCTCTTCATTTCAATAATCTATCCCACCACACAGATATTTTCACATTTTTTAATTAAAATGAGGAAGTCGACTAAATAACGACAAATATTTTCATATTTTAAATAGAAGTAACGCTTGTTTACGTAAGATTTATCGAACTACACGCATACAAAGTTATTGTGGAACTTATTGAGTGGTTTCAACGGTAAAGGATGGTATGTTCTTTTAGGTGGTATGGGTTCGAGTATCGTAATTTGTAGGCATGTTTGAAGTTTTTCAGATATGAAATCGAACTAAAATACTACATTGTAATCAAATTAGAATGTTCAAAAAAAAGTTATTGTGTTTTTGATGGCAAAAACTGTTATGGTTTTATCTTGCTTGAGAAAATTTTCTCTTTTTTTTTTTTTTTTGACAAATTTTAATCCTAATCCTACTTAGAGAAGAGAGGAAGGGGGAGAAAGGAGATGTTTCTAGTGGGTCTAGAACTCATAATCTAAGAGAATATGAAGGAACAAATATGAACAACTTGGCCAACCGATCCAATATGCTTGCTCAGAAAAATTTCTCTTCTATCTTGATTTACTTTGTCACAATTCAATACTTGATTACTTATTGTGGTATTATTTCTCATTTCGACACTTTATTTAGATAAATAAAGTATATGCAGTGATAGAATTAAATATTTACTTTGAGACTAATTACTGAAAACATATTTAATAAAAACCCATATCTTATGTTACAAAATTTATAAAAGGTTTGTCAAAATTTTATGATTAATCATTTACCTTTTAATGAGAGCACTTACAGCAATAAGATTAATCATTGTTATCGACGATAAGTATATTGGCTTAAACAAAAAAGTACAAAATGATGACAATTAGGAATTACATCGGGAGTATATGAGTCCATAATTTCCATGACATTCGTAATCCCAATATTAAATCATGTTTATTTGAAAATAACGGTCTAAAAGTGTCTATAGTGCTATGTGGAATTGTTAGATTTTTTTTTGAATATCTTAAGGTGTTTATAAGATAGTATCTATTTATACTTTTTCTTAATTTTTTGATAAGACATACATCTTGCAGATAAAGCTGATCAAAACCGGGTCTCATAGGATGAACATCATCGTCTTTTCTATTGGGACCACTCGTTGGATTCAGAATTGTTAGAATTTTTAATTTTTCATTAATCCAAAAGATCTAACGGAAGATCAAACTTGGTTTCCCTCCAATGTAATTTTTATTTGAAAACACTATAAAAATAGAGAAAGCAAAAATGTCATGATTTGAGAAATAAGAATAAGAAGAGAAAAACAATATTGAAATAAAAAAAAGTCCAAGAAAAAGACTAAATTTATGTGTATATAGATCATGCGAATCATATCTTATTAGTTTTGAAATTTTACTTGTGGAAGAAGCTCATATTTTAAAGGGAAAATATATACTTGGCACTTAAGTTTAACTTCAAAGTTCAATTTGATACCTAATTTTTTTCATCCAATTAAGCACCTAATTGGAACAAAAAAATATTTAGGTGCCAAATTAAATTTTGAAACCAAGTTCAAGTACCTAATTGGACCAAAAAAAAATCAAATTGAACCTTGAAGCCAAATCAAGTGCCAAAATATATATTAAGTCTATTTTGAAGAAAAAAATTCACATATTTGTGACTTGTGTTTATGCCAATTTAGATTTCATATATAAAATTTATATTTTTAAATTAGCAATTTAATTTAATTTATAAATACTTATATATATATGTATGTAAAATTTAAATAATTTTAGCGGACAACGAAAACATTCTAAACTTTGAGAGGGTCAAATGAAGACATTTAAAAAAAATAAGGGCCAAATGATAATTATTTTCAAACCTTGGGGAGGGGATACAACCCCTCTAGCCCTAACGAAGTTCTGTTTCTAGGCGGGGACAATACTTTTTTGCAGGACCGGGTAGATTTAAAATAACTTAGGTAATGATCATGGCAATATGGCATCAACTTTCATTCGGGAACACTTTATGAAATTAAGTGGAAATAATATAACCGGTTGGTTTAAGTCGTAAGCAGTCATTTAAGTAGATTTTGAGTTCGAGACTTTGTACATGCAGAAAATTTTCGCTGAAAGACTTATTCACTAAAATTAGGTGTGTGATGTGAGTCGATCTAGATTAATTAGGACAAAGTTATGGAGAACCGAGAAAATAATTAAAAATAAATAAATGGAAATGATGATCGACTCAACGATTGGCCTGGGAGATTGATAAGCCCGGTTCTACCAAATACCTAAGGAAAGGGCTTAAGACCCAACTTATGGGGTAAACAAAATTATAAATCATGGAGATACTCTTATAAAGCCATATAAAGGATATTTTCAAAGCCAAGCACTACTCTTGTAAAGTATCAGCCCCAGAGGTCCAAACTTCTAAACTGAATAAGAATGTGACGTTTTCTGATCGGAGGTTCAAAAATAAAATCATTACATTACATGAAAATATTAGGGATCACAATGAATTGGACTGTATAAAGTTCAAATCTAAATTCGATTACAATTAGATTAGGATTTATTTTAGGATTTGGATTCAATTTTTTTCAAATGGATTTTGATCGGACTTTTTCGGACCGGATTCAAATTAAATTGTCATCTAGTGTTGACCCGAGTTCGAGGGTAGATATATGAATTTTAGTGTCTTTAGGGTATATTGTGTTTCAGACCTCTGATATTTTTATTTTAATGCAAATTAGTCTATAATTTTGTATATTTAATTCTTTATTTATTCATTTCCATCTTTGTTTGTTGACTACATTTAAAATTTTGTGTTTATTATTTATGCTTTTAACTTGTTTCCTATTTTAATTCATAATTTTAGCCTAATATATCTTAACTTTACCTTGCAATTTCGTATCATTTACTATTTTATTCACTAATTTCCCTAATTTTTAATAATTCATTGACATTTACATTTATTTATTTATTTATTTCTCCATTATATTTATTGTCTTGTTTGTTTGTCTATGATATTATCTTACATTTATTTTTTTTCATATCTATGTATATATACATATGATATACGTAGATATATTGCACTATATTAAGTTTAGTTAATAGATATAAATAATAGTAAATATTATTACTTAACTTTCATTTTTAATAAATTTATATTTTTATTATCACTTTTAATATGGATATATATATGTAAATTAATTTTGTTTTTTACCATTATTACAAGTTACCTAATATATTTATGTTTCTTTCAATGTATTTAGGTTAACTTTTTTTTACTATATGTATATATGTTGTCTTATTGTTTCAACGTAAATATTATAAATGATATTTTGTTTTAAAAAATTAAAAGTCATAAATATTTTAATTCGGACTCGGATCGGATTTGGATTGGACATGGACTTGGATCGATTCAGATTGGATCCTGACAATATCCACATCTGTTCCGCCTCCTATTAAGACTTGAACTCTATTTTTTTATCAATTATTTCTTCAAATTGGATTCGAGTTAAATTGTCATCTCTAGAAAATATAAGATGACTGAAAATATCTCTCAAGGATGCTATGGCTGCTGGAATTATTTCATGAGTAACAACAAAGTAACATTTGGGAAGTTCAATTTTGTAAAACTATATGATACCATGTTCGCCTTACTTTCTATTAATTTGAAATCTACACCACGATTTCTTTTTACATAGAGAATTGATGACACAAATTATAAAATCGTAAGATTTTTTTTGAACAAGAACTACAGAATCATAAGATTTAAACTGATCAAATCGCTAAACATCATTTGGACAATGTCATTGTCATCAAGTTACACTTTGATACGTTGGAAGTGTAATAAGAGTTGATGTAAAACCTTAATTTTTTTGTTGAAAGATGGATTGTATTTCATTAGCCATAAATGGCATCGTCGATTACAAAGCTTGAGATACAATTAGAAACATCATAAGAGAAAATAAAAGGTTCATTACAATTCAAGATCCAATGTGCAAGTGCGTGCGCAACCCTATTAGCTTCACGACCTATGTGCTTGACTTTGAAACCAGCGTGTTCGGAAAGGATGTCATGTGCAACGAGCATATGTGCAGCAGTGATCGATCTATCAAACATCTCGACATTCAGCTTATTAACAATGGACATGGAATCTCCTTCGATGATCACATTCTGCCAATCATTCTCTTCGGCAATCTGTAGGACAAGGGTGAAGGCACAAGCCTCGGCAATTTTGGCAGTGTGCACCCCAAGCAACTTGTGGGCTCTCGCGTCAAGGACCAAGCCATATGAATTTCGGGCCACAATTGCAATCGAGGATGCCCCCGTTCTGGCAACGAACACTGCATCAACATTCACCTTAATGATATCTTCAATCGGGCAAGGCATTCTCGTGCTCGACTGTAGGGGACCGATTTGTTTGTGGGATCTTGTTTGACATAATAGTCCATGACAAACAGTTGTGCATAATCTACTACAGCTCAGGTCGGAAGAAGTTTGTTATCATGCACGAGCTTGTTTCTTCGATTCCAAATATTCCAAAAGAGGATGATAAGAAGGGTGAATTATTCTCTGTTCATATTCTTGAGCGATTTTTCCAACCATCATTTATAATTTGTAAACAGGCCATTAGGAAGATAGGTCGATAGGGCACTAAGGTCGAAAGCCTCCTTAAGTGGGGCAGTCTCTAAAAGTATAGAGACACGTCTTAAGGTTATTGTTGCATATCTTACAAGTGCTAGGGTTAAGTCCTGCGGCTGCTAGCTTGTGGCCCATGGGGAAAGCTTCATGGCAAAGCCTCCACCCAAACAACTGGATCTGATGCAGCGTGGGTAACTTAGCCATAGCCTTCCAAATCGAAGGAGAATCTCTTACTTTGTGTCTTTGAAGTTGCAACCAATTATAGCCGAAGTAAATGGTGTAACTTTCTAAAGAATGGTGGCCCCATACAAGAATATCATTCGAGAATGGTGTAATGAGGGCAATGACTGATCGTGTATGTATCATCATCAAAAAATACTTGGTTGAGCTTTACCACATTCCAGGCAACCACATCACGAACCATAAACTCCCCACATTGAATAGGATTGTAAGTGTTGTCCAAATGGTTATCCACAATAGAGATTGGCTTCCCATTTGTCATGAAATATTTAAATCGAGCTGTTGGTCTCTATTCTCTGATGAAAACCCTCATTGATTACCTCTTTTGCTTTGTATATGCTACTCCGAATAAAGGAGGTCTTGTTACCTTGCTTTCCTTCGGGCACATCGCCATGGGAGAAATACTTGGCTGAGAGCACCATGCAACATAAAGAATCCTTGTTGCACATTAATCTCTAAACCTGTTTGGCAAGCAAAACTAGGTTGAAAGTCTTTAAATCTCGAAATCCAAGGCCCCTAACATCTTTCGCTTTGCAAAGATTATTCCATGCAACATGATGCCATCCTCTTTCTTTAATTTTTCCGGACTACCAAAAGCTTCTCATTGTAGATACCATAAGGTTGATGATATAGTCTGAGAGCAAGAAGACTGACATAATATAGGCAGGGATAGCTTGGGCCACATACTTGATAAGAATTTCTCTTCCACCATTAGAGATGAGGTTCTTCGTCCAGTTGCATTCTCTCTTGGCAACTTTTTTATCCAAGTAACCTAGGGCTTTGGTTTTGTTTTTGCCAACAATAAAGATGAGGCCAAGGTATTGCCCAAGGATCGGGGCTTCCCTCATGCTTAAGATGTTCTTTATCTCGGTATTGTTTTGGATATTCATGTCATTATTGAAATAAATAGAGAATTTCTCGATATTGACTTTTTGTCACGAGGATACTTTAAACACCTTGAGTATATGTTTCAATCTAAATACTTTCTTCTTCGAGTTCTTAATAAACAAGAGGCAATCATCGACATAGAGGAGATGGTTCACGCTCGGACCATTTAGACTTGCTTGAACTCTTCTAATGTACCCCTCCCTTTGTTCCTCCAGAAGCAGGGTTGAAAATCCATGTGTGCAAAATATGAAAAGGTAGGAGGAAAGAGGGTCCTCTTACCTTAGTCTTCGGGTAGGCCTGAAAAAAATCTGAAATAACTCTGTTAATCTTGAAACAGTAGGATACGAAAGTCACACATGCCATCACAATATCAATCTATTTAGAGTCAAAGCTCATTTTATCCATAATATCAATGAGGAAGTGCCATTCAACTCTATCGTAAGCCTTTTCCATATCAAGCTTAATTGCCGCCCCTTTATTAGGGCTATTTTTAGATCCTTTGAGATAATAATAAAAACTCATGAGCAACAATCACATTATCAAAGATGAGTCTACCACCAACAAAAACACTTTGATTCTCGGCAATACAAGTGGTTATGAGGGATTTCATTCGATTAACCAACATTTTAGAACAAGTTTTATAGATCATATTACAAAGACTAATCGGCCTAAAGTATTTTATTAGGGTTGGGTTCTCAATTTTAGGGACTAGTACAAGGATAATTTGGTTTACCTCATTCATGCTCATTTTTCTCGTAAGAAGGTCAAGACAAAGAGAGGTAAACTCAACACTTAGGGTGGACCAAATTTTTTGAAAGAAAAAGGCTGAAAGATCGTTTATACCTAGGGCTTTATTTGGGTGAATTTGAAAAAATACAGTATTTACTTCCTCTACCATGAATCCTGCGCAAAGCTTGTTGTTCATCTTCAGTGTTATGCAAGTCTCAACGGCTTGGAGGATCATATTTGAGGTCAAGCTATTGTCCGATTAGAATAAACTGGAAAAGAAATTTCTCACAACTCCAAATATGCTCCCATTTCTTTCCACCCAATTCCCTTCTCTATCCTTGATGCCTTTTATCATGTTTTTCTTTCTTCGATTATAAGCTCTAGTATGGAAAAAGCCCGTATTTCAGTCACTCTTCTTAAGCCACTTAACACGGGATCCTTACTTCCAGTAGACTTCTTTCTTGTTTAAGATAACATTTAACTCTTTCTTTGCCTTTTTTAGCTCACCAAGATTTGCCTCGGTGATGTTTTGCTCTAAGAGATCATCAATCTTTCTTTAGAGTTGTTTCTTGCGACGTACAGCAATCATTCTTCTATTTGATTGCCATTCATTAAGACTCTCCCAAACAAGTTTGATTGTCCAAACTGTTCAACCCGGGCTGCTTTAAGAGCCATTGACTATGTTCGAACATTCTTCTTTATTAGCCCAACACATGTTAAACTTGAAGTAGTCCACATGTTTACCTTCTTGTTGTTGCTTGTCGTCAGTGTTAAGAAGTATGAAGCAATGGTCTCAGTCTTTATGTACTCGGTTATGACTTTGCATTGTCCAAAAAAGTGAAGCCAATGGATGAAGGCCACATATCGGCTAATCCTTTGCTTGACATGATTCTTCACCTTGTCCTCAAAGTGCCATGTGAACCATTTTCGGTACAGTTTAATGTCCCAAAGGCTATTTCTTTCCAGGGTAGCTTTGAAATCATCCATTTCTACTCTCAGTTTTCTTTTCCCACTCGTCTTTTCATTCATGCAAAAGGATATCGTTAAGCTCACCCCTAATAGCCACGGTAGTTGAGATCCCATTTGAGGTTATTAATTAGTTCCTAATTCAAGTGTTTCCTTGATTGTTCATGTGTGCCATATATACTAGTGAATCAAAATTTCATTGTCCCTTGTGTAACTTCAGCATTAATGTGTGACTTCGAGAAAGAGAGTAGATTAACTTGAACATTATCCTTCCACAACAAGAGCAACCTCATACAACTGTCACTTCTTTCAACATCAAAACAACCTACCATATTTAATCTCCTACGAACACCGTCTACTTTATTTTTTAAGAGTCTGGTTTTACTAATGAAAATAATATCGGGATCATTCAAGGTCACAAACCTTGATAAAGCTTAAACTATCTCGAGTTTCCCAAGCCCCGACAATTTTAATATAAGGTTTTTATTGCTCCCGGCGGGACTGGAAACCAGCCTCTACCGATATTAGGGGTGAGCAAAACTCGACTCGACTCGAAAAAATGATTGTTTTTTCAATTTCAAGTTATTCGAGTTGAGTTATTTAAGGTATTCGAGTCAAATCGAATAACTCGAATAAATTTCAATTTCGAGTCGAGTTCAAATTTTCAAATTTTGAGTTATTCGATTTTTCGAATAACTCGAAAATATCCCTTGGGTTAATTGCACATTTAACCCCTGTAATTTTATTTTCAGTTTTATTTCAGTCTTGTCTTGTCTTTTTTTTGCCTTTTAATTTTCTTTTCTTTACAATTTGGTCACTTTCTAGATTCGTTTTTTATTTTATTTAATGCAATTTTTATTTGTATCTTTTATATTATGCTATTTATTTTATGCTTTTAATTTTTGTATTTAATTTATCGCTTTTAATTTTTCGCATTTAAATTTTTACAATTTAATTTACGTATTTTATTTTGTTCATCCCGATCCCCTTCGGAAATTTTAATTTATGCATTTTATTTCCGTTTATCTGGTCATTTTTGGATATTTTAATTTATGCATTTATCTTCCCTAAATATTTTCAAAATGTATTCGAAACAAAAAAACCCGCCATAAAAAAACCCTTATACCTCAAAATTTTAGTTATTACAATGATGCGTTTTAAATTTATCAAATATTTCCTAAACCCTAAGCTGAAAAATATATTTTGAGACACTATTTTCCTCCTTTCGCTATCTTTGGTCTCGCCTTGGCCTTACCTAGATAAGAATGAGGTTTTTAACAAGGTCGTAATTTAATGAAATGACTCTAACTTATATGTATGTATATCGTATATTATTAGATAAAGTCATTTAAATTTGAATAAAAACATACTATAGTATTATAAATAGTTACAATTAAGATTTGTACATAAACTCAAAAATTCGACTAGACTCGAATCGAAAAAATTTCAAATTAAGTTCAAGTTGTAAAATTAGGCTCGTCAACTTGAATAACTCAAAAAAAATTTACTCGACTTGACTCGCTCGAACGCTCACCCCTAACCGATATAGGTGCCTTGATATGAGACATCACCTCTTGTCCTATTTTAACATCATCCGAGGGGGCAAGACATTGACTTAGCCTTCTTTGACATCTTAGAGCTGCTACCTTCAAGTTTGTTTTTCAGAGAACGCTTCGTCCTGTAGCGATGTCTATTTCGCTAAAAAAGGTATTTTTATTTTGTTTTTTTTTAAATGTCTTCCGTGTGATTTTGTAAAAACCGTATTTTATTTTGAAAATGGAGTCGCCACCGGTATCTTAGGTAGGCCGGACACCATAAAACTAGAGATTTAAAGATTGTTGGGTTCGAGAGTCGGTTACGGATGGGGAAGGATTAGCACCCCACACCGCCCAAAATTGGTACTTTAATAATTATCGCTTCATTAATATTAAATTTCCCGGATTAAAGTGACGATTAAATTAAAATTTGGTTATAAGTGCGAGTATATTTTAAAGGCCCCATTATCCGAGGGTAAACGCCCAACCACCATCACTACGCTTGATACTGATCCCGTTTATACTCGGATAAAATGTCACCACATTGATAATAATATATACGAAATGCAATTTAAAACCTTTATAAACAAATATTTACACGGACAAGGAACTAAAAACATAAAAAAACATAAATATAATAATATTCAAATGCAAAATGCACGAACAAGAACAATGCAACATGACAGATCACGATAATAAAAACATGACATGAATAAAAAAACATACTTTCAATACTAAATTAATTAATCCTAACATGCTTGAACATATTAAAATCACAAATGTGACAAATGCATGACATGCATGAAATAATTAACCATGACGTTAAACTAATAAATCAAAGTAACATACTAACATAAAAACTTAACACTTGACACTATGACATAAATTACATGCATGGTATAACAACATTATATTAAATGTAACAAATATATAGCCTAAGATGCAAAAAAAAAGTTATGCCCAGACACATGAACATGACAAAAGTAAACACAAGTATAACATGAACCTCAAAATAAAACATCATAGCGTGATAATGTACAATAAAGAAACACACATAAAATAACCAAGTTGGACCCGAGGGATGTATAAAAACATCAAGGATTAAAAACATACTAATTAATGGTATCGATATGATGTAGAAATTAAACTCGAAAGTAACACCTAAAAACACGTATATACAACGAACAACAAAACAACTAAATAACGCAAAAAACACGATACAACTCCAAAAAAGCACAAATACACATGAAATCAGAAGCAAATATGAACACAAAAAAGCATGCTAGCAACATATAATAAAAACATACGACCTAAACACTCAAATATGATAAAGGACTGCAATGAAACAAAAATAAAGTGGAAGACAGAAATCAAATAAAAAGAAAGCAGTTCAGGGACGAGATTACAAGCCAAACAAAACTTAAAAGGACTAGTGTTGTAAAATACCCAAGGGGCAAGCTCGAAATGTAAAAAATGAAAACGCGGAGTGACTGGAGGAATGATTATGCCATTAAAACGCTGATTTTGGTTAATTTCAGGACGAAATTGAAAGCTTTTGAAAGATAAAAGGGACTAGATTTGTGATTAAACAAAGGGGAATACTCGGTTTGAAAATTTTAAAAATGCGGGATGATTTATGAATTAATTACACCATTTTTAAAATTAAAACGACCTATAAAAGGACTATATCAGATTCCACTAAACCTTTTTAGCCATTTTATTTTGAATCTTAAGAAAATAAAACCCTCTTATTCATTTTTTCTCTCTCAGCCGAACCTATTTAAACCTAAGAACACGGAACCAAATCCAGATTCTGGTGGCTAACCACCACATCGGCCACTGCTGATCGTTGCCGACCGCCGCTCGCCGGCAGTGGCGGATCCCAAAATAACTTCCAAAAGGCTCTCACCCCTCTCTAAAACCTGAATATGCGCTTAGACTTTAGGGAAAACACTCTGATTTGCTAAGATCTGAAAAACTCGAAGCCCTCAAAGGGAAAAAAAACTCTCTTTTTTACAACCCCATCATCTCCCCTCTCAACCGATTCACCTTAGAAGTGGGCTTATCACCGGTGAGAATAAGGATCGACGACCAGGGTAAACTTCGAACCTCCCTCTCTCTCGTTCTTATATATCTTTTTTATATATCTGCATGCAGGAAAAAATGAAAAATGATGAGCAATTTACCCCTGAAACTTTGTTCTTTCTTTTTTTATTTCGAATGTGGTTCATCCTCCCTCTTTTTTTTTAGAATCTTTGGTTACAATTGATATATATCATTATCTGATTTTTTGTTTTGTTTACACAAACAAGTTACAATAAATGAAAACACTGTGTTCGTGCTTTGGATCTGACATCTCTGCTTTCTGTGTTTGTTTGGCATGTCCGGTGGTTGAGTTGATGGTACGGCGGGGCATGGTGGAGGTGGAGTGGTGCCAGTCTTAATCTTGGTTGTTGGATCAATTTTGATCCAACGGTTGAGATGGCCTACTGCATGGACGGCTCAGGTGCACCATTTGAAAGACGAAACGGCCCGAGATGATGCCACATGGCCTAGAGAATACGACCGGCCTTGCACGTGTCTTACACGCGCAAGTGGGGAATCCAACAGCCAGCGCGTGGGCTTCACGCGGCAGATGAGAGGTCTCTGAGCTTCGATCGTGGCCCTTGGATCCAAATCTGATCTAACGACCCTCCTGCACCTGCGTATACACTAAAAGGGATTAAGGTTTAGATATAGATTAGGGTTTCTGAATTAGATTAGGGCTTGGCTGAGTTAGGCCCAATGTAACACATTGGACACTAATAAACTTGGGTCTTATTTTATTATCTGTTTATATATATGTGATAATAATATTAAAACAATAATACAAATATGATAATGCATAAATATATACATTCGTACCCCAACACATATACGTATAGCATACATACATTAATATACATTACACGTCCTTAGTTAATATAACATATAAATGTACATGCACACATAATTATACATATAACTAATATAAACATTCACATGTTACACAGTCACACAATGCACACATAAACATACAAGCGACACACATATACTATAATAAATATTAACATGTACATAAACATAATATGTATAATATGCATGCACTCACACATATCACACGTATTTTACGCACATGCTAATCACACGTACACACATACTAATATAATATATGCATACATGCGATAACAATATCTATTAATTATTATACTAATGTATTAACACTATTTACAAACTGGATAAAAATGAGTTATTACACGTCCTTTTGTTCTTAGTGGCCGAGAAAGATTGGTGTTTTGATCGAGTCAGAGCAACCACCAGGCTATGTTTAAATTCCCAATTGCTCTCAGGCATTTCCTTTTTTTATTCTCACCCAAGCTGTTCACATTGTCTCTGGACGCTTCAAGACTTAGCTCGTTCACATTACCACCCGACTCTGTGCCTTCCCTACTTGAGGCAAACACAATCCCCGAACGTGATTTCCTTATAGTGAGATTATTTGTCTTGGACATCTTTACCTTAAGCCAATCTTCGAATTGGAAAGGAAGACGATCACCATCAGGTAGGTCTGGGCAAAGTTGAAACTCATTTATAATAATACCACACATAAAGCAAAACTTTAGTAAACGCTCATATTTTTCCAGACAAATACGCAACTGCCCAATTTAAATGTTTCGTCCTATAACCATGCATCTCTTGAGGGGCTTGGTGCTATTGATTTTTGCCTTTATTCTTAGGTATTCACCCATGCTTCCTTTTGAATCGCGTAAGTCAGTTGTAATGCTCTTGCCGAACTTGTTCATAATTGCTTCACCAACTTGGCTATTCATGAAACCTAAAGGCATATGTAGATTTTTATCTAAATTGGTAGGGGATCGAAGTTGTATTCCTTCGGGCTAAGCATTCTATCAAAGGGTTTGAGGGCGAGTAACTCACCATCAAAGGTCCAACTACATCTCTCAAGCACGAAATCTTATCTTCCACCTTCTTGAATTTGAATAAGAACATATTTGGGCCAAGGATTGTAGCTTCCTCCAAGGGATGCTCTTTCCAGACCGAGAAATAAATCCTAACAAGCATAGGGCCGTCACGATTTTAGGTGAGACAAGCATTCCTACAACCCATTTTCCTTACTTTCGACCGATTTTTTCCCTAACTCTTCGATCTCTTTCGTGGCAGCCAGTTCTTCTTCAGTAAATTGAAACCCTTTCATTTGTTTAAATAACTAAAGATGCATGCCTTTCATGGAGAGATAATTCAGGTGAAAGGAAAACAAGTAAGAAGAGAGGAGTTTGCCAAAGCCAAATCTTTTCTTACAAACAAAATCCTAAAAGAATTGGACTATCTAAAGATAGCTCTTTTTTCCTTTTGTCCGGTCTCAAATCTACAAGGGACAAACCAACATTTACATTAAATGCTCAGCAGCCTTCTAATTTTTTTAAAATAAACAATCAATTCCTGTTTTGGCAAAACTGTTAAATGTCAACTGCCCTGCACATGGAAATAGTTTCCAGAACTGAGCACCCTAGGGCTAGCCCTATTTTGCCGGTAGAAAGGTTGTGCCTTGATGGGGGCTCAATGGTCAACTTCTTGGGCCAAGTAACATTGCAGCTACCTTTTACTGTGATCAGAGTGCTTGACCAAGGGCAGAAAAAATACTTTTGGAAGATATTTTCCTTCCACGTGGTCTTATTCCTTCTTTAGTCACCAGAATAAAAGAGAAATGAGTACTTATCCAACATCGAAAAGTTCTACCATGGCTTTGCACCTCGTTCCAACCTTGACGGTGGGGGCGACACGAGATCCTACAACCATGGATTGACCATCCTAACCTCACCAACCTACGACCTTGAAGTGATTGGACCCTACCCTTGCACATCAGACCGGAAAGAGGGATGAGCAAAAGTGGGAATGAAAAAATTGCCTCAAAATTCTAGAGAGAAGTAAGAGGATTTTCTTTCACTAGAAATTCATCCTCCCAACCTTGATGTAAAACCTTAAGATACCACTCATTGGGCCTCACGTGATGCTTTGAGGTACTCTTGATGTTGGGCTGTGGCTTTGGATTGCTTGTCTATATGATGGACCAAATTTTGAGTATTGAGTGTCATGGATTCAATACAACTTTTTTATAAGTAAAAAAAACCCAAGTATTTTCTCTTTATATTTATGATTTCCTTATAATTATTGGTTTTAGTTTTTCTCCCCTTCTGAACTCTTGGCTGCTGCCATGAAATAAAAGGATTTTTTTATAAAAAAAATAGAAAATAGTAAAGAGCGGGGAGCCGCAAAATTATACTTGGCTTTGCCAACCCAACTTAGCCATCATTTTGGTAAAGTACACACTCCATACACATTGTGAGGGCCATCTCCAGCACTCAATTTCATGTGCCCCCACATGCTTAAATTCCCCTATTTGACCTATCTACCCCTTAGCTGCCACTCACTTTCAAACAAACCCCACTATTCATTCTCCCTATTTTTGAATTTCAAATTAAAATATACACCATGGTTCAATAAAATAAAATAAAATATACACTATTATTCCAATAAATCTCAATTTTATTTAATATTCCCTAACAAATTTAAGAAAAAAGGTCTTTTGTATATATTGACATGTAAAGTTAAAATATAAATGTT